>PVIU01002946.1:0-143155 GCA_004026605.1 Ondatra zibethicus
CACATTCAAATGTTCCCTGGCCAGAATGCCTCCCTGAAAGAGTCAGAGTTTGCCCTGGCAGGACAGTCCAGAAAGCTGACATTTTAATACAGCACAGTTTTTTTCCTGCTACAGCAGAAAACAGAAAATCATGCGGTCGGCTTTTCATCAACACCATTTAAGTGTTTCTTGGCAGGACCTCTTAAAAGAGCTGCAAGGCTTTGCAGCTAAAGCTGAGTGAGGAAACCTCTCTTAGATGAGAGTGCTTGCTTGCCTCTAGCAAGCAGAGCAGACGCGAGAAATTGCTGCTACCAAGAAGACATGCTTTATTCTTTCCCCAGATTTCTCAGGCTTTCTGTGGATGCAGTTATCCACGCCATTCTGTAGTATGAGGGCCTGCTCGTTGGGGTTTCTGTCCCACCCGGTCCCCTTTCTGGCACCCAACATTTGGTTTTAAACCCCCCCCCCCCAGCTCAGCTCCCTGCCACCAGCTTGGCTTGGCACAAGCCCTCCCTCAGCTGCCTCCCCAAGTGGATTTAAACTCCACATCTCCTGGGCTACATGGGCCCAGACAGTCTCTGCCTGCCTGGTTTGCTCTTTTCCGAGAGGTTTTTAAATCCCCCTTGCAGCACAGCACTTAAGCGCAAGTGGTTGCCGCTGCAACCCCTTGAGGTGACTCTTTGTCACATGGAGGCATACACAGCTTCTGGGTTGCTGTTAACTACCCCTGGATTCTGGGTTTCTGGTTCCGTGTATGGAACTGATTTAATTACATTTACTTTGTTGAGCATGGGCACCATTCTGTAGCATGGCGGGCCTGCTTGAAAGAGGTTTCTGTCCTGCCCGGTCCCCCAGCTGTTTAGTCCCAGAGAGTCAACATTAAGTTATAAACTGATTGGCCCATTAGCTCAGGCCTCCCATTAGCTCTTGTAGCTTATATTAACCCATTATCCCTATCTATGTTAGCCATATGGCTCAGTACCGTTCTCAGTGGGGCAGGTCACATCCTGCTTCTTTGATGGTCCAGGCAGGAGTCCTGAGAGAGCTTCCTGCTTCCCAGAATTCTCCTATTCTCCTTGTTCCGCCTCTACTTCCTGTCTGTTTGTCTCACCTATACATCCTGGCTAATGGCCAATCAGCATTTATTTAGATCATAATTGATAGAATACAGACAATTCTCCCGCACCAACTCTCTGGGTATTTTCTATCTTTACAGGGCTTTTAAAATATTACTTTCACTGCCTCTTTAGAGTCTTTGTTTATTTTTAAAATATTTCCTTCTGTAACTTCCTATACCCATTTTTTTCTTTACCTGTGTACACTTTTTAAAACATATTATGACCCATTTAGAGATTTATTTTTGCCTGAATATGTCTTTACTGCATGTATGTAAGCCTATCAGGATCACAGCTCTAAAGTGTAAAGCAGGTGTGGCTAAGACCAGAGTGGCCACTTTGTCTGCTCCACTCTGCTTGACTGTCAACAAGGAAATGGTCCATTTACCACCACCTCTCAGAGCCATGCTTATAGCCCCAACTCTGGGAAGCAGTTGGCCCATGCTGTTAATAAGTAACTGCCTGGTTCTGCCTCCTTTCCTCCTCTATCTTGGCTTGAATTTCCCTCCTTGATATACTCGGCCCTGCCATAGGCCAAAGCAGCATCTTTATTAACCAATGGTAATAAAACATATTCACAGCATATAGAGGGGAATACCACCTCATGAATGAATCTCAGAAGAGACTCTAAACTTTGGACTTTAAACATTATTGATATTGTGACAGACTATGGGGACTTTGAAATTGGACTGAATACATATTTTCATTATGATATAGCTACAAGCCTTTGCAGGCCAGGGAGTAGAAAGAAAATTGCCTCCAAGGAGTGGGGAACTATTTAGAGATGTGGCTTCGTTGGAGTAGTTCTGATCATATTGGAGTAAGGTTGTCATTGTGGAGGAGACTTTGCATTCCCTTATATGCTCCAGATATTGCCTAGTGTCACAGATCATTTCCTGTTGCCTGTAAGATATAGGACTCTCAGCTACTACTTCAGGATCATGTCTGCCTTCAGGTCTCCATGTCCTATCATTATGATAATGGACTAAACCTCTGAATTGTAAGTGAGACACCCCTATTGAATATTTTCCTGATATGAGTTGCTGCAATGATAGTGTCTCTTCATAGTATAAAAAACCTAACTAAGAGAGTTATCAATGAGTTCACTGGGAATATTTACATATAATCTGACACCTATCATATCTGTCTTTTGCCCTTGGGTTACCTCATTCAGTATGATTTTTTTGTATTTACTTTCTTTTACCTGTAAGTTTCATGATATTTTTCTCTTAAAGGCTAAATTCTTCAAACAAGGAAAAGTGGATGGAAGTTACTATGGGAGCTCTTATTTGTAAGCCAAAATTGGGACAGCTGAACTGGGAGGAACAATGTGTTAGGCAACACTGGATTACATAGTAAATAAATAAGATTTCAAACTAGGTTGCAGTTTAAGACTTTGTATCAAAATTAAGAAAATAATTAAGTTTAAATCATGAAGAAAATGAAGAAAAGAAAAAGCTCTTAATTTTTCTGAGGTATCAGTGATGCAAAAATAATAGGAATCAGTTCACATTAGAGGGCTCATCAAGAGGCCGTACAAATAAGAGAGAATGATTATCACTATTTCAAAACCCTTAAGTCACACTTGTGTAGCTTAATGCAGACTGTGCTGAAGGTCCATGGTTCAAGCCCAAATGAATTATTTATACTTTTCAAAGCTTTTCAGCATAAGAGTGTAGATCAACAGTAGTATTCATGCCTAACATGTATCAGTTCTTGAGTACAAACCCAGACGTTCTGTGAAAAAAATAATTAGGGGCACTAGTGAGATGAATGACTAGGTAAAAATCATCTCTAGCCAAGCCTGACAAGCAGGAGTGTCTTACTCCTCACCTTACATCTATGGATTATAGGATTCTTACATGCCTTTGAATGAATACTAAATTTGGATAAATTTAAGACATTGCATACTATATGTGTGTTTGGGTACTGGGTAACCCACTAAGGATGACATTTTTCTAGTTACACCTATTTAAATATGAGTACCACTATTTCATACTTTTTGGAAATGTGAGTTATATTTCATTGTGTAAATGTACTGCTTATTCATTACTCGTTTGTGGGCATCTAAGCTGTTTCCTATTTCTAACAAAGGTGAATGAAACAGCTGTCTATGCCATAGGATATAGAGCTTGTCTGGTGTTTAACCAAGAGTGTTACAAAGATAATAAAGTCGATATATTCCCAGCTTTCCAGCAGCCACCATCACTGACTTCAACAGCTATATAAGTTTGCATTTCTACCAGCAATGAACAAGGATTCTTCCTCCTCCTTAGCCTCTTCCTTAGCCATTGTATTGCCAATTTTCTTATTATTCCTGGCCATTCTGATTCGTGGAAGATGAAATCTCATAGTGGTTTTGATGTGCAAATCCCTGATGAATGAGGATGTGACCTTTTCTTTAAAGAAAGCCAGCATTTGAATGGTCACTACTGAGTCATTAGATGAAGCAATTTATAACTGAAAAACAAAGATAAGTAGGTGAAAGCCATGGAAATGAGTTGTAGGGAAGACAATGAAAAGATTAGTATTCAGAGAGAAACAATAGCTAGTAGAGCATCAAAATATGTCAGACATACATCACATGGGGACACTAAGCAATTTTATTTCCTGGCAATATATAAATGCAATACAATTTTGTGGTTTTATCTTCAAAACTTAAGTCAAACTTCTTAATAATATACTTTTACATAAGAATTTAAAGATCATGTATAGTTGATAAGTGGGGAAAGGGAATTCATGAAGTTGAGGATCAGAATTTAGATAGGAAAAGAAAAAAAATATGGAGTTAGGGAAGGAGAGCCTACAGCAAAAGAAAATGGGCAGTAACTCCTTTTAGGCCTCACAGATGCCATTTAAATAATATTGGAACATGACAAGTCATCATAAACACAGATTTGAATCTTGCCCTTAAAACCACCTGCTAAGCTCTACTTGCGGAGGTAATGATCTGTGTGCTCAGAGCGCCATCTAGCGTTCAACAAAACGGGACGTTAGATGGAAACCTTCAAAAACTTCTAAAATGAATGCAGAGGGACCCAACAATATAAAATGATTTTTGCTCTTTTCTCAAAGATCTAAAGATTCATCTCAAAACCAAAACCTACTTTATGATTTCCGCAGGGGTTATCTATTGTATGTTCCCATGCAGAGACACAAGGAGTACTTACTCAGGACCCTATTAGCGGTCACACCATACACAAATCAATACATTGGTTAAAGATCAATGTGAGTCCTTCAAGACTGACTGAATGAAAAAAAATGGGTCAAGAAAAATATTTTTCCATGGCACAGACATAGTGCAAACTTGACTGTATGCCTAACTCATCTGACCATTGTTTATGTGATATTTATTCTTATTTCTGTATGTGTGCATTTTCTTCAACATCCTTCTTACATCAGTTACATTATAATTCATATAACAAAGAGAATTCATTAGCTGAAGCTTTGTAGCTTGGTACTCGTTACACCATCCATGACGTGTGAGATTGGCTGTCTATTTGTCTCAGACTCCAAGAAGAGGACACTGATTCCAACAGCCCTAGATGCAGATGCCACTCACAGTGTTGACCATTAACACTTTCAAATGACCAAGAAGAAATGTGCTGAATACCAGGATGGCTAGAAAACTGGATCTGCTTTATGGGGACGACATCTGAATGGTAAAAGCACAGCAGGTAGATCCTAACTGCCTCTAAATATAAGAAAGACTGAGAAGTCCCTAGGTTCTTTTGTTCTGCAGGCTGGACAATCTCTTCCTCCTTAAGGAACCCCTGAAAATTACTCCCATGGTGATTGTTTTACAGTGTTTTGACCTATATTCCACTATTACAAATGGCCAGATTAACTTGCATAGTGCTTTTCTGCTTTTTGCTCTGTAACTTTGTATTAACTGTCGGTAGGCTATTTATTTTCTACAATACATACAATTCTGTTTCTAAAATATCTTTTTTTCCTCTTTTATTTACTTATGTACAGTGTTGCAAAAAGCCATGATTTTGAATTCTTGAACTTCAGTATTATTTTTTTTACTTCTGTTATACTACATTTGAAATTTTGGCACATCATTCTTTTTATTGCTTAGCTGTATTATTTTATTATTCATTTTCTATCCTTACATTTCTATAATGTTTCTCAATTCTAACTGTGAAAACTTCAGTTAGTTGACAGAAAATCATGAAGTTCACCTCAAAGAGACAGGAGATATTTTCTTACGTTACTTCTTATACATACCATGGCATAGAAAAACCCCAAGTTCAAATGTAGAAGCTCTTTACTGACTTCATATACTAACCAAATAATGAAAGTTATGAATCAGGACACTTTTTAAATATCTTGGTTGCATCACCAGAGAAGCTATTTAGCATACTAAAATTGTTCTTGATAAATTGTAAATATGTTTTTGTTAAGAGGCATTGAAAATCTCCACATCCCTAAAATTCTGACCAATCATCCCTTTCAGTCAAAAGTTTTTACTATGAATTCATGGGCACATATTTGGCACGAATTGTAGAGCTTTCAAGATCAAACATTTATAGAATTCGTAACAGATCAACACAAAAAGCTAGTTTTTAATTAAAAAAATATAGTGATAAATTGAGGGTTACACATATACTCATATATCTTTTGAATTTCACAAGCTCATTGATATATCCTGAAACTTATATTTTATTATTTAGTTTAAAGACTTTTTTTCAAATTAGTCCAATAACTTTTCCACCATGCTACTCTCAAAAGTTCTGGTTTACTAAGAGCACAATACTCCTCAATCTATAACCCTGCTCACAGAAGCAATCATCGATCCATACCTGTCCAGTGCAGCACTGTTTATAAACTGTACACTTGGAACAAATAAAAAGTATTTTTTAAAAACATAGATATTAAGACATCTTCCTATAGGAGGTTTTCAAATGACTTCATTGTTTTTCCTTCCTCATATTCACTCCTCTCCCTTGACCTCCATTCCCCTCACCAGGTAACCCAGTCTGCACCATTAATCTGTCACAATCCCATACACCACTGTTTTCTATAGTCTTCCTTCCCTTCCCCTCATCCCTTTAACAGACTCCCAGGCTATGTTACCAGTTTCTGACCTAACACACTTATCTGAAAATCATTTGTCTGCTGTGCCTTTGAATCCTTCTCTTGTTGTACACACAGTTTCACCAACTTGGAGTCGATAGCTTTGATGGTGCTTTGTGGTGCACAGCTGTAGAAGCAGTGACCTAATTTCCTCCAGCTCCCAAGTTACCTAAGATTGTAGTCCTGCATTATCAGGTGCCACTGAGAATTTACCCTTCAAAATTTGTATAATAAATACAGAAGGTGAATACTAGGGTTTTAAAAATCAGTAAAATTATAGAATAATACCAAAGTCATGAAAATCGATCTGAATGCAGAGGACTGTAGCACAGAGGTATGGAACTTGCCAAATATAGAAATGGCCTGTGTTAAATCCATAGAAACAGGATAAAAATAAAAACTGAAAATTTTAGAAATCACCTATTATACCATTCCTTCTCTTATGCACACACACAGCACATATGCAAACATACAAAATCTACTTATTTCTGTGTTGTCTTGAGGAATAAAAGCAAATTTTTCTGTAAAATAATTGATGAAAAAACTTCTCAATACTTTAGATTCATATAGTTACTATTTCACAACATAAAATTAGGGTATTTTCACTCAAATTAAAACTTTAAAATATACATTTGTTTGGAAGTGTAGGTCAGGAGTAGTGCACTGGCCTGGCTTGAATGAAAGCATAAGTATACCGAACATTACAAAGGAATTAGTGTTTTTTCCTTATACGATTAATTTTATTTTCTGCACAGACTATGTAGATTGTATAATTTACAATACATTTAAATCATGCTGTAGTATTTGATAAACGGTGCATTATGGGGAAATACTGTAATAATTGTTTAGAAAGTACTTTAAAGTCTCAATACTGGTTGAGATTATCAAAAAATAAGTTAACGTCATTAAAATTTCTGGTGTTCTAGTGCATGAACTGGCTCTTTGGAGCCCATTCCTTATGGAAGGATACCTTGCTCAGCACAGATACAGGGGACGAGGGCTTTGGTGATATGAGAGACTTTGTTGACTCCCCACGGGATGCTTCACCCTCTCTGAGGAGTGCATGCAGGAGTAGGGGGGTGTGGGAGAAAAGGAGGGAGAGGGAACTGGAATGGGTATGTAAAATAAGATAGATTTTAGTGTTTTTTTTTAATATTTTAGGTGTTACACTTTATGTATCTTTTTTTTTTTTTTTTTTTTACTCCACCAGTGATTTAATTGCTTCTGGATGAAGTACTTCTTGAAAGGGTGCTTATGGTAGCCGTTATGCTAGTTGTGGCGCTTATTTCTAAATTTTACTTTTAGACTGTTCTGATGACTAGCTTTAGAAATCTAGCAAATCGCCAAACATGCTTCCTACACTTTATCGACGGGGGAGAGGGGTGACCCGCATTAAAGCAGTTCACAGCCTTTCCCTTTCATAATGTCCCCCTCCCATAAAAGCCTACAGCAGAATCAGGCAGCCTGGGAAAACGGGCGACAGGAATTACATTACGGACCCACGCTGCGGACCAGCCTGTGAGAAAACGAACCGTGAAAAACTACAAGGACCAAAGTTCTTTTCGGTTTGCAACGTCCCCTAGCGCCTAACAGTAGCAACAAAACCCCGGTTAAGTTTCTCTGCGGAAAGTCACATTGAACGCATTTCTTATGTTTTCAAATCTAGGAATTCATTGTCGTAATCATGAATTTGCAATTATACGGATTTTACAACTTCTGCCTTGTTTTCTTAAGCTTGTTTTCTTTAGATACAGAATTACAAATGCGTCCTAAAGAAAGTTTTGGTTTTATGAATAACGAAATGAAACATTCAGCGTTAATTCTGGCGACAGAGAAGTCATTTATGTGTCAGTCGGCTTTCTAGGTATAATATGAAATTGTTGCATTAAATTTTCAGCAAGTTTTTCGGCTTTTTAAACGTTAATTTAGTTAGATGTGATTTCTTAAACACAGTGTGAATGTCTAACACACAAATTGCTTTGAATTCTCCTGTTCTAATACTACCAGTATATGTCTAACAGAAAAGGTAGAGGAAAGTTTAATAGGAGATATTTGTTTCAGTGCCAAGAATTCATCTTCAATTACCAAGTGTGTGGGGCGGGGTCTCTGTTAATTTTTGCAATTGTGTGTTATGTTTAAAATGATGCTCTTTTTAGACTGTAAAATTGCTCATTATGATAAAAAGAAACTTCAACATAATCTTACGAAGATGGAGGTTTGACTCATGAGGAATTTCCAAATTCATGTAAAGAGACAACCTGAAGAATAGGTATGAGACTGACTTTTAAGAAAACAAACTACTAGTGAAAAGGATGGCAAGTTAGAACCTGCTGCATTTATATAGATTTAATTAACACAGATTCTGGATGTAATGTTGCAGATTGCACATCCAACAACTGTGAGCTAACAGTTTATTATTGGATGGCAAAGGAAAGAGTCAGAAGATGGCCCAAAGGCAATGAGCTGGAGTTGGTGTTCTATGGTTTAAAGACCAGCCTGACCCAAGGCATTTGGCCATAATCTCTGTCCAGTGGGAGAGCAAAAGAGGATGTACAGTTCTTCTGAGCACACTATGCACTTGCTGAGGGGTGGGGTGGACATTTCACTGACCTCTGTTGTCTCCTCTTTCCTTTAGACTCACGAAGTTCTTAATCACTAGTTTGGATTTCTCAAAATCTGTGGTGATTCCCCTTTTTTCCTCAGAATACTGTTCCGCTTTTAGGAGTAAAGTGGCTGGGAACTGGGAAGGGAAAGACAACAACCCAGAACAAGTATTCATCCCTATTCTGTCTATTTGAGTTCCTTTGTGAATCCTGTCTTTTCATCTGATCTTTCTCTCCAGTGGCTAGAGACTTGAAAATCCATTAATTCTTTGGATTTGCCTTGTTTAACATCTATCTTCCTATTTCTCCTTTAAGGCACTAAATGTCAAGACAGACAGAGAGAGAGAGAGAGAGAGAGAGAGAGAGAGAGAGAGAGAGAGAGAGAGAGGAAGACAATTTACTTTTCCATTCAGTCTCGGAGGCAGAATCCTCTGGAATTTCTTTTCCTCGTGAGATAAACAATGTTTTCTAATTGCACTGGAAGAAATTTCAGTCATGTGTGACTATGTGCTTGGCTTATTTCGTGGTAATTCTTGCAGTGGTAATTAGAAAAGGGTTCTTGCAGTGTTTTCCCAAGCTTCCAAACTGATGATCTTTAACATTACAAAAAATGTTCCAATATGGTCTAGCCAAACAACGTGGGTGGCTACAGAGACTAAGTTTCCTGAAAATTGGGATTAAACTCGTGTTCCATTTTGTTACACTGAGCTAGATCCCTGCAATCGTTTGTTCCTGAACCACCAGAAGTTCCAAGTTCCTCATCAATCAAGCCGAGGTAGGCATTAACTTGCTCCTCCAAAGTGGTAGAAAAGAAAGAATTCCCCGAATAAAAACAATGTCTTGAGAAAGACACTGAAATTTTCTCCTGAACAACTTGTACACAGACATTCCAAAATTCTTTTTTGCTTATAGCCCCTAAAACCAGCCCTCTAGAACCCTCCATTCTTCTCCTGTTTTGCAACATATGTAGAATAATAATATCTTCTTCGGGTGTTGATCATTTAATTTATTTGCAATTATATTCTTTGTCATTTCTCATTACTTTTAGTTTGATATCTGCTTTGTAGAATACGTGAAAAAAGAGAGTTCTTGGTTTCATTGAACCATTTGCATTCCATCATTTTAAAGCAGTGTCTATCTCATGGTGAACTTCATTCCTTGGAATAAAATAGTGATTGATCCATTCCACTAGTTTATTAATTCCACTACTCTGGGTCATATTGCTGGCAAGAAGACCATCAATGTTTCTATTGATTATTGAAATGTGGGTAATTATTCCTGTCATTTTGTTGACCTTGCAGTGTTTAGATTTCCTTTCCTTTTGTATAGATATATGTTTATCATTGTATTTTGTTGTTGGTGGTGGTTTGTTTCTTTATGTCAGAGGGTTTCTCTGTGTATCCCTGGCTGTCCTGGAATTGACTCTGCAGACTAGACTGACCTCAGACTCAGAGATCTGTCTTCTCCTGCATAACAATTGCTGGGACTAAGTCATGCACAACTTCCCCCAACTAAGTATTTGTTCATTATATTGCTAAGTGTGGATGAATACATAACATGGCATATGTTTGGAGGTCAGAGATCAACTTTACTGGAGTTGGTTCTGTACTTTTAGCTTGTTTTTAAGGAAGGTTCTCTCTTAATGCTTTTGTCACAGTGTTATATTATGACCTTTGAGGGGAACGTTCCTATCATTAGTTACCCAATTACCTTAGGACATTTTTCCTCTCGTGTTTATTTTTGCATACATTCTGTATTCTGTGTTATCAGTATTTTAAATTTTAATATATTGGAGGGAAAACAAACACACACTTTTTCCTTTTCCACTTATATTCCTAAATATTTCTTGTATCTGTAATGTATGCAATAAACTTATACTCCTATCAAAGGTATTTAACCTAAAAAATGGTCCATATTTTGTGAAACTACTCAGAATTTTTTGAGTCATTTATACAGTAAATAATATAATTTGGCTGCTTCTACTTTTCAATGAAATAAAATCTGTGCATTCTTTCATAGGGTGTATAATTTTAGACTATAATTTTAGTACTATGAACTCTTAAGCCAATTGGAATTTCATTGTAAGATGAGAAATTTATTTTTATGTGGACATAAATTTCCCAAGTTATAGTTATCAGAAAAGAAAAATAATCTTTTATAATTCATTGCCTTGTCAATCGTTCAAAATAAATTGACAAGTTATTTAAATATTTGTTTGAAACAACATATTCACCTGTCTCATAGTCTTTATACAAGTACTGCAACCTTCTGATGTTTGATGTTTTCATGTTGAAATAAATTTTGAAGAACAGCATGAATGTAATTTTCCCAAGACAGTTTTGTGTTTTATAGATTCATATGTTCCCATATGAATTTCTATTAATTTGTAGATCATTCCTACCCTATTGCCAATAATCACTAGGGATTTTCTTTCCTAATGCCATAGCATTGAGATTATACAGTGATAACGTCTACAGACACCTTTGAAATTAGATGGCACTTTCACCCTGAGGGTAGTCACTACGTCCAGACTCTTCTGTAGCATGTGATTTAAAGTCATGGAAATATATGACTTATCACATTAAAAGTAATACTGAGAAAATGGAGCAATATTGATCTTGAGAGTTGGAGTGAGCAAAAAACTGACTTTTACAGCAAACAGCACTTTAGTTGCTGAACTACTGAAGTGGGTTGCTTTTTAAAACATCCCGTCAAGGTGAGAGTCACCACATTTATTTACCTCAGCCTCCAAAGAGGGGCAGTGCATCCAGCAACCTTAACTGCAGAAACCTCACCCAATGTTGGCCATTAACACAAACAGTCCCCAGGAAATATGTTAGCATCATTATGGCTGACCAACTAGCTCTGTACTAGGGGTAGAACTTGTGACTGGTAGGAGGACAGCTGGCCTAGCAGGTAGATCGTCCTTGCCTCTGAATGCAGGCAGAGCTGAGAAGTCATCATGAAGACAGCTCTTCCCTACATAGATTTCTTTTGTTCTGCACATTATACTGGTCTTTTCAGCCTTAAATCATCCATTCTTGAATTATACTACTCTCTTTTTATTGAGGAAAACCATTAAAATTCAGAATCATTATTAAAATGTATATGTTTATTCTGATAATTTTGCTGACCTTCCAAACTGAACATCCTCATAATTTTTGAGTCAGTTATGTAATGAATAAGAAGTGTTGCCTACTCAACACTTCAATAGAGTTTTATGAATATGCTATTCTCAAGACAGTTTGTGCTTTGTAGATTCATATGGTCCCATATAAATTTTGAGTGTTGCCTACTCAACAATATTCAATGAAAGAAAATTTCTTTCTGGGTATTCTTTTGTGGGGTAGAGGGCCTGTAATTTTAGACTGTAATTTTAGGACTATGAAATTCTTGGGTTTGTTTGTTTTATTGGTTTTTTTGAGTTTTCAAGACAGGGTTTCTCTGTAGCTTTGTAGCCTGTCCTGGAACTAGATCTTTTTCATCAGGCTGTCCTCAAAGTCATAGAGATCCAAGTCCCTTTGACTCTCCACTGCTGGGATTGAAGGTATGTGTCATCACTGATCGACATGAACTCTGGACTCTTAAGTCAGTTGAAATTTCAGTGTGAGACGAGAAATAAATTTGCATGTGCACATCAAATTCTCCAAGCTATAGTTGTGGGAAAATAAAAAGAATCTTTTATAATTCATTGCTTTGTCAATATTTCAAAATAAATTGACATGCTATTTAAATATTTCTTTGAAACAACAGAGTCATTTATTTCATATGTCTTTATACAAGTACCACAACCTACTGATGCTCTCAGGTTGAGATAAATTTTAATATAGAGTTAAATGAATATGCTATTCTCAAGACAGTTTGTGTTTTGTAGATTGATATGGTCCCATATAAATTTCAGTGTTAACTTTTCAGCCATTCCTAATGCTATTGCCAACAGTCTGTATGGATTTCCTTTCTTCATGTCATAACATGGAAGATTTATAGAGTGACAGAAGAAGAAAAAAGAAAGATGATGACTGTAGCCATAACCTGTTCATTTGTTTCCCAGGCACTCTGACCCAGAATAACCACACAGAAAATTATATTATTACAACACTACTTGGCCAATAGTTTAAGCATATTGCTAGCCAGCTCTTATATCTCAAATAAACCCAATTCTATTACTTTATCTTTTACCATGAGGTACATAGTTTGTCAGCAAACTTCTAGTGCTTCTGTCTCCTGCAGTGGCTAAATGGCCTCTCACTGACTCCAACTTGTGTCTCCCAGCATTCAGTTTAGTTTTCCTGTCTTTTGCTATTTGGTCCTAACTGAGGCAATAATGGCTTCTATATTCATTAACCAATAAAAACAATACATATACAGAAGGACTTCCCACACCAGGTAGGAAATGAAAAAATAATGTGTTCAGTGTAGATCAGCAGTTTTAAAGGTTCATTTCAATGAGAATTGTAATAGGTAATTCCTGGAGTAGATGGATGCAATTCATGCTTCCCTATAAAGAAGGAAGGAATACTTACCTATGTCATCTTTTCTCTACATTTCTTACACATACTGTGAGTGCTAGTACTCACATGAATAGTATTATGCTGTACTGACTTTATTTACAAAATGGAGAAACTAAAGAATATTAACAAAGGCAAATATGTAGTTCAGAGTTGTCACTACAATTCACTCAGATGAACTTGTGCTGCCATATTTATTCTTTATTATCAAGTCTGTGGTATATTCCCATAAATATTATTTTGTCTTCAGTTGTTCTATGGTTTACAAGCATAAAAAGAACTCTTAAGCTAAAAAATTCATGAATATCAAAGTTAATACTTAATCTTGTAGAAAATTAAATGTGCAAAACAGATGGTAAAATGTGTAACAAAAATGTAATGACTCATAATAATTTTAAGAGCTTTTATTTTACCTCAAATATCTGATATAAGAAGGAAAAGTTGCAATGTCATTGGAGAAGGCAAGATGAAATGGCAGAACTTAACAAACAAATCACTAAGACCTGCTACCCTGATTATCTGAGCTATCATTTGTCTGTAAGTTCTTCCATGGTTATCCATGTAAACTACCCTATCTTTAAGAGATAAAATAAGCTAATAATGACAAAAAAAGGATAGGGGGAAAACAGTGAAGAAAACTCTTCCTGTGCACTTGAGTCCTAACACTGGACAGCTAGAGCAGTAGCCACATTAGATGTCTGGTGCTTTCTCCTCATAGACATGCGAATATTGCAGTGTATCATTGTGCACTATTCTATGAGTGCTCTTTTCTTTTACTTTATTAAAATACAGAGTTTACTTACTTGTGCATTTGTCAATATTTTCATATCTGACCACAGTTATTATGTGTGTTTAATCCTATTCTATACATATCTAAATAAAAAAGGCAAATGGTGGAGGTCTACTTTTAAAATGCTGTAGGAATTTTAGAGGTCACATTCTTGTATATGAAAAGTAAAAAGATCTACCAAGAACAGATGGGAGATGTTACCATTTTGTAGTATAGTAAGGACAACTAGTTATCCACTGTTGAAGAAATAAAGGAAGACAGAGTATTTCTACATGACGAACTTTGTTGTCTAAAATCTTTTTTAGATTAATTTATTTTTGTCTTATAGTATAAGTGTTTTGCTTGAATGTATGTTTTTGCACTACATCTGGGGATGTTCCACATGGAATTAAGATGTGGGTGTTAGATTTCTGTTACAAAATTATAGAAAATTTTATGCCACAATATTGGTTCTGGGACATGAATACAAGTTTTCTTCAAGAACAATAAAAGCTCTAAACAATGGAAACATAGATCTTGAATAGATTCCTGTTCATTCAACCAGAATTAATTCTTCATATAAATGGTGACATGTATTCTTGTTAAGAAAACTACTTTAGTCTATACACTCATGCTTACAGTCTAGAACCCCCCAAAACACTGAGAGACCAATCCAATGAAAGAGCAAAGAGTCTTTTAAGTAGAAATTAAATTGGCTTCTCTATCCATCCAAAATTGCAAGTAGAATAGAGGAGATTCCTAGATGCTGTGGGGTGGGACATTTATTGGGGGTATATTTGATGGTCTGTAAGTTGCATAGAAACAACCTCAGGATTGGGTTGGGGGACCATATAGCCACTGCAGAAGTCAGATGCAGTGGATCCTTGCTGATAAACTCTGTACATTGTGATAAAAGATAAAATAATAGAATTGGTTTGTTTGAGATATAAGAGCTGGATATTGGCCAAGCAGTGTTGTTAAAATACAGTTTCTGTGTATGTTTTTTTTTTGGGGGGGGTCAGGGCTGCCTGGAAACAAACAAACAGGCTATGGCTACAGCCATCATCTTTATTTTTTTCTTTATTTCTTTTTAATATTTTTAGCTTCTATAGAAAGGATTTCTCTGTGTAGCCAGTGTGGTTGTCCTGGAACTCACTTGGTAGACCAGGTTGGCCTGGGAAACACAAAGATCCTTCTGCTTCTGCCTCCCATGAACTGGGATTAAGGGTGTGTGGTGTGTTCCAGCACCACCAGGTCTATTCTTCTTTACATGTGCTTTAAAAGGCCTTTCCTTAACTCCTTCATTTCATTGGATGGTAGGTGGAACGGTGAGCACAGGAGTCACTGATTCCCCAGTGTTAATGGGCCATGGGATTCTGAAATGTGGGAGAGACCTGAAGTTCTACCACAATTTCCTAATTGATTTTCGGTCACTATATCTTTATATTGTGCATAATCAAAAGATTTAAAGGAACTTTGTATTTCTTCAATATGTGAAGGATTACACTGGAAGGATAAGGCTTCTTGAATTACACATATCTAAATAAGCACTTACATATTCTGATTTGAGAAGTGAAGACTGGAATAAAAGTCAGTTGTTTTGCTCACTCCAAATCTCAAGTCAAGCTTATTATGTTTTCTCATTGTTACTTTTTTAAAAAAACTGTTTTTATTGAGCTGTATTTTTTCCCACTCCTCTCCCTTGCTCCCTCCTCCCTGTCTACGTTCTTCCATGATTTCCATGCTTCCAATTTACTCAGGAGATCTTGTCTTTTTCTACTTCTCATGTAGATTGGATCCATGTATGTCTCTCTTAGGGTCTTCTTTGTTCTCTAGTTTCTCTAGGGTTGTGAATTGTTTGCAGGATTATCTTTGCTTTATGTCTAAAAGCCTCTTCTGAGTGAATACTCTCATTGTTACTTTTAATGTGATCAGGTATATATTCCTATGACAAAATTACAAGCCACAGAAGAGCCTTTAAATAGTTCTATCCTTGGGGTGAAGGAGCCATCTCCTTTCATAGATGACTGTAGATATAGGCACTGCATAAATCTTCCATGTTATGACATGTAGAAAGGAAATCATTAATGATGTTGGCAACAGCATAGGAATGACTGACAATTTAACACAGAAACTTATATGGGACCATGTGAATCTACAAAACAAAAAGTGTCTTCAGAAAATGATATTAACATTACTCTATTTCAAAATTTATCCTAACATGAGAGCATCAGAAGGTTGTGGTACTTGTATAAAGACCATTTGAATCATGTGACTATATTGTGTCAAACAAATATTTAAATAACCTGCCTGTCACCTTATTTATAAAGATTGACAAGGCAACAAATTATGAAATATTCTTTCCATTTTCTCACAACTATAGATGGAGACATTCAAATTTATTTCTCATCTCACAGTGAAATTTCAACTGATTTAAGAGTTAATACTCTAGGAAATAATTGTGATGATGATGATGATGATAATGATTTTGATCATGAGAAAATTAAGTTAAGATAATAAAAATTAATTAAGTAGTCTGTAAGTGCTGCTCCAGGTTCAAACCAAACCAAAAAATAAAAAATAAAACAAAACAAAAAAAACTCTCTAAATGATTAACACTGTATTAATAGCTCATGAAATTTACAAAATAGAGGAGAAAATCTCTCAAAATGCCTAAAGGACCTGGTTCTGTTGACATTGAAGCAAACTGAAAGTATCAAAACCCCAGACCTTTAACAAGGCCTCCCTTTAGCAACCATGACAACCTACAGAGAAGACACAGCAAGATGTGAGGCCCTGACTTAGTATGATGTGCTGAGTCTCTGACCTTACCCTAATCACTGTCAGGTAGCCTCTATCCTGAGGCCCTGACCTTTTCTTGTTTGTCCATAAATCAGGGAAGAAACAGACTCCACATTCTTTCTCCAAGCACTCCATTTAGTTTTCCTGCCTTCTGCTACTTTGTCCTATCAGAGGTCATCATGGCTTCTTTATTCATTGACCAAGAAGAACTTCTCACACCAGGTAGGAAATGAAAAACTTAATGTGTTCAGAATAGATCATCAGTTTGAAAGGTTCACTTCAATGAGAATTGTAATAGGTATTTCCTGAAGTAGAGGGATCCTATTCATGCTTCCTTATAAAGAAGGAAGGAATACTTTCCCTGTCATCTTTTCCTGCCATTTCTTACACATATACTGTGAGTGCTATAACTCACATGAATGGTATTATGCAGTACTGACTTTATTTACAAAATGGAGAATCAGAAGTATATTAACAAAGGCAAATATATAGTTCATAGCTGTCAGTGAAATTCACTTAGATGATCTTGTGTTGCCATATTTATTATTGATCATCAAGTATGTGGTATATTCCCATAAATACTTTTTCTCTTCAGGTGCTCTCTGGTTCACAAGACTAAAAGGGTCCCTTAACTTAAAGCATTCATGAAGAACCAAGCTAATACTTAATCTTGTAGAAAATTAAATGTGCAAAACTGATGGTAGAATGTGTAACCAAAAAGTAATGACTCATATTTTTTAAGAGCTTTTATTTTACCTCAAATTTCTGATATAGGAAGGAAAAGTTGCAATGGTATTAGAGAAGGCAAAGTGAAATGCTAGAAGTTAACAAACAAATTACTAAGACCTACTACCCTGATTGTCTGACCTATCATTTGTCTATAAATTCTTCCATGTTATACATGTGAACAACACTATTTTTATGGGATAAAATAAACTAATGATGACAAAAAACAAAGACGGGGGGAAAACAGTGATGGAAACTCATTCTGTGCTGTTTACTCCTATCACTGATAGGCCAGAGCAGTACCCACATAAGATGTCTGGTGCTTTCTCCTCTTAAACATGATTATACTTCAGTGTATCATTGTGTGTTCTTCTATGAGTGCTCTATTTTTTTTACTTTATTAAAATTCATACTTGACTTACTCGTGCATTTCTCAATTTTTTCATAGCTGACCACAGTTATTACTGAGTGGTTAATATACACACACACACACACACACACACATATAAATATATGCAAAGAGTGGAGACCTACATTTAAGAACAATGTAGGAATTATAAAGGCCATATTCTTGGCTATGAATACTACAAAGATTTACCAAGAACAGGTAGGAAATGCTACCATTTTGTAGTATAGGAAGGACAACCATTTATCCACTGTTGAAGAAATAAAGGAAGACAAAGTATTTCTACCTAAATAGCTTTGTTTTATAAAATATTTTTGGGTTAAATATATTCATTTTATCAGTATAAATGTTTTGCTTGAGTGTATGGTTTTGCACTACATGTGTGTGGGCCTGGAGCCCATTGAATTAAATGCGGGTGTTAGATTTCTCTAACAGAATTACAGAAAGTTTTATGCCACCATATTGGCTCTGGGACATGAATGCACATTTTCTTTAAGGACAATAAAAGCTCTTAACAAGGGAAAAATAGATCTTGAATAGATTCCTGTTCATTCAACCAGAATTAATTCTTCATATAAATGGTGACATGTCTTTTTTGGTTAGAAAGCAATGTTAGTCTATAATCTCATGTATAGAGTCTGGAATCCCCAAAACCACCAAGAGACTGGATCCAATGGAAAAACAAAGCCTTTCAAATTACAATTTAATTTGGTTTCTCTATCCATCCACAAAAGCGGTTGGAGTAGAGCAGACTCACTAGCTGCAGTAGGGTGGGGCATATTAGAGGTAAAACCAGGGGGTACATCTGGTGGTCTGGAAGTTGCATAGTAACAATCTCAGTATTGGGCTTGGGGAACTTGTCATGAGTTACTTGGTCAGTTATAGCTATAGAAAGGTTACTATAATTAGAGGCCATTCCTGGGACTGCTACCACTGTTGCTACCTTTGACTGTTATCAGGAAAGTACATCTAGAGGCTTCCAGATAACTTCTGTGATTTCTGATTGGTTCCTTACCATATGTAGGATGTCTGGCAATTTCTCCCTAGTATTACGGAAAAACAAGAAAAGGTCAGGGCTTCAGGATAGATGCTACCTAACAGTTTCTCCCCAGTGATTAGGGTAAGGTCAGAGATTCAGCACATCCTACTCAGTCAGGGCCTTATATCTTGCTGATGTCTTTTTTAAAATGTCTTTTTGGTAGGCAGTCATGGCTGCCAAAGTGGAAGGCTTGGTGAGGGCCTGAGCCTTCAATGCTTTCATATCTGCTTCAATGCCAACAGAACTAGGTCCTTTGGGTATTTTCAGAGTTGTTCCCTTCTATTTCGTAAGAGTCATGAGCTATAAATCACAGTGTTAATCACTTAGAGTTTTTTCTGGATTGAACCTGGAGTAGCACTTACAGACTACTTCATTAATTTTTATTTTCTTAACTTCATTTTCTCATCATCAAATCATCATCATAATCATAACCTAGAGTATGAACTCTAAAGTCCTATGAAGTTTCACTGTGAGATGAGAAATAAATTTGTATGGGGACATCAAATTCTCTAAGCTATAGTTGTGAAAAAATAAAAAGAATCTTTTATAATTCATTGTAAAATGAGGGCCTGCTTGTTGGGGTTTCTGTCCTGCCCAGTTCCCACAATCATTAGGTCCCAAAGAAAATCACACAGAGGTCTACATAAGTTATAAACTGATTGGCTTCGTATTAGCTCTTATAATGTATATTAGCCCATTATTCTAGTATATATTAGCCACATGGCTTGGTACCTTTTTCAGTGGGGCAGGTCACATCCTGCTTCTTTGGTGTCTGGACAGGACTGCAGGAAGAGCTTCCTTCTTCCCAGAATACTCTGTTCTCATTGCCCAGCCTCTACTTCCTGCCTGGCTACCTCAGTCAGTAGAGCATGAGGCCCTTAATCTCAGGGTCGGTTACTCTCTCTCCCTAATTCTTTGCTTTGTCAATCTTCCAAAATAAGGTGACAAGTTATTTGAATATTTGTTTCACACAACATAGTCACATGATTCACACAGTCTTTATACAAGTACCACAACTTCCTGATGCTCTCATGTTGACATAAATTTGAAATTGAGTTAAATAAATATGCTTTTCTCTAGACAGTTTGTGCTTTGTAGATTCATATGGTCCCATATAAATTTCTGTGTTAATTTTTTCAGTTATTCCTAATGCCATTGCCAACAGTCATTATGGATTTCTTTTCTTTGTGTCATAACATGGAAGATATATGCTTTACTGTATCTACAGTCATCTATGAAATGAGATGGCTCTTTCACCCCAAGTATAGCATTCTGTCAAGGCTCTTCTGTGGACTGTGATTTAGAGTCATAGGAACATATACCTCATCACATTAAAAGTAACACATTCAAAAGTGGCTTTTAGACATAAAGCAAAAAATAATCCTCCATACAGTTCACAACCCCAGAGAAACTAGAGGACAAAGAAGACCCTAAGAGAGACATGCATACTTCCCACTACATGGGAAGTTAAAAAAAAGAGAGAGAGAGAGAGAGAGAAGCTCTCCTGAGTAAATTGGGAGCATGAAAATCATGGGAGAGGGTAGCTGAGGAGGGCGAGGAAGGGAGGGGATTGGGAAAATATATAGCTCAATAAAAACAGTTTTTTAAAAAGTGACAATGAAAAAACATAGTAAGCTTGATTTTGAGATTTGGAGTGAGCAAACAACTGACTTTTACTCCACTCTTTACTACTATAATCAGAATATGTATGTGTTTACTTAGATATGTGTAATCAAGAAGCCTTACCCTTGCAGTCTAGTCCTTCACATATTGAGAAAATACATGTTTCCTTTAAATCTTTTGATTATGCACAATGTAAAGATATTGTGATTGAAAATCAATTAGGAAATTGTGGTAGAACTTCAGGTCTCTCCCACATTTCAGAATCCCATGACCCATTAACACTGGGGAATCAGTGACTCCTGTGCTCACAGTTCCCCCCTACCATCCAATGAAATGAAGGAGCTTAAGGAAAGGTCATTTAAAACATGAAAAGAAGGATAGACCGGGTGGTGCTGGCACACACACACACCTTTAATTCCATTTCTTAAGAGGCAAAGGCAGAAGGATCTTTGTGGTTTCAAGGCCTACCTGGTCTACAAGTGAGTTCTAGGACAACCACCCTGGTTACACAGAGAAACCCTGTCACAAGAAGCTAAAAACATTAAAAAGGACAGAAAGAAAGTAAAGAAAGATGATGGCTGTAGCCATAGCCTGTTCGTTTGTTTCCCAGGCGTGCAGACCCAGAATAACCACAAAGAAACTGTATTATTACAACCCTGCTTGACCAATAACATACACTCATTGCTAGCCAGCTCTTATATATCTTATATCTCAATAGACCCAATTCCATTAAATCATAGATCTTGAGTAGATTTCTGTTCATTCAACTATTGTGCCAAGAGTCTGGAACCTGTGAAACCACCAGGAGACCAGATCCAATGCAAAAGCAAAGAGTCTCTTGAGCTACAAGTTAACTTGGGTTCTTTATCCATCCAAAAGTGCAGGTAGAGTAGAGCAGACTCCATAGCTGTTGTAGGGTGGGACATTCATTAGAGGTAGAGCCAGGAGATTTATCTGGGGGTCTGGAAATTGCATATTAAGTCTCAGGATTGAGTTGGAGGAACCTGTCATGAGATAATTGGTCAGTTTCAGCTGTAGAAAAGTTGCCATAACTGAGTGCCATCCCTGGGGCAGTAACTGCTGCTGCTACATTTGACCATTATCAGGAAAGTATATACAGAGCCTGCCAGCTAATTTCTGTAACTTCTGATTGGTTTCTTACCATATGGAGGATGTCTGGAAGTTTCTTCCCAGATTTATGGAAAAACAAGAAAAGGTCAGGCCCTCAGGATAGAGGCCACCTGACAGTTTCTCCCCACTGACTAGGATATATCTTGCTCTGTCTTTTCTGTAGGGGGGCATGGTGAGCAAAATAACTGACTTTTACTCTACTCTTTGCTACTCAAATCAGAATATGTAAGTGTTTATTTAGATGATGTAGGATGTTCTTCTGTCTATGTGTTGCTTTCATTGGTTGAATAAAGAAACTGCCTTGGCCTTTTGATAGGGCAGAACTTAGATAGGTGGAGTAGACCAAACTGAATGCTGGGAAGAAGGGCAGTGTGGCAGACGCCATGAAACTGCTGCCTCAGATGGACATAGGTTAGAATCGTGCCGGTAAGCCACAATCATGTGGTCATACACAGATATAATAGAAATGGGTTAATCATGATGTGGGAGTTAGCCAATAAAAGGCTAGAGCTAACGGGCCAGGAAGTGTTTAAATGAATGCAGTTTCTGTGTGATTATTTTGGGGGATAACCTAGTCAGGCAGCCAGAACAAGGGGCCCCGCTCCCCTTTAACATTTAGATGTAAGTAATTCAAGGAGCCATCTCATCCTTCCACTCTAAACCATCACTTATTGAGAAAATGCAAGTTTGCATTAAATCTTTTGATTCTGCATAAGATGAAGGTATAGTGATTGAAAATGAACTAGGTAATTCTGGTAGAACATCAAGTTTCTCCAACATTTCAGAATACCAGGTTTTATTTTTCTTTGGACAATCAATGACTCCTGTGCACACAGTGTTACTTACCATCCAATGAAATGCAGGAGCTTAAAGAAAGGTCATTTAAAAGTTATGAAAAGAAAGATGCTGGCTAAGGAAAAAAATTCTGTGTTCGGTAGAGCAGAAATTTTATATTTTTATTTCAATATGAAATGCAATAAGAAATTCCTGGTATAGAGGGATCCAATTCATTCTTCCTTATAAAGAAAGAAAGGATACTTGCCTATGACATCTTTTCCTGCCATTTCTTACACATAGTCTGAGCACTAACACTCAAATGATTACTAGTAGGCTGTATTTATTTATTTATATTATTGAAGAACAAAAGTATATTAACAAAAATTATATGTAGTTCAGAGCTGTCTGTGAAATTCACTCAGATGACTCATGCTGCCGTATTTATTCTTGATCATCAAGCATGTGGTATATTCCCATAAATATTTATTCTCTTCAGTGCTCTATGATTCATAAAAATAAAAAGGTCTCTTAAGTTAAAGCTTTCATGGATTTTCAAGTGTAATGATGTCATAGAGTAGTCTGAATAGTCATTGTAGTCTCCATGTGTTATTTGGCACCGAACACCCTGGTGAAAGAAATTTTAATGGACAAGCAGAAGTGGGAAGCAATATTTTCAATCTTTCTGCCACCCACCTAAGAAGATGAAGATTCTGGGTCATTGTGGGAAGGATGTAAAAGGTTAAGAGAAGGCTCCATCTTTGGTTTTCTACTTTGAGTGCATGATAAGAAGAGTCATCGTGACCATCTCCTTCTGTTTTCCTTTGTCTCATCTTGAGTTTCTTTTAAAAAGTTTCTGGTAATTCCCACAGGTCTTACACAATGCCAAGGTTTTCAACATGTATTCCAAATGTAGTGTAATTAACACTATATTTTCTTCCTGGAAGTTTTGGTCTTTTTCTCCTTAATATTTTCTTAATTTGTTATTGATTACATATTTTCCCCCAAAAATGTAGTATTTGGTATCTCAAACACTATTTAATTTCTGTAGAATTATAGCACAAGGAAATAATTTTGTATACTATCTCCTCAATATTGAAAATTTTCATCTATCTATATTGTCTTAATCAAAATCTTAAACATTATGAGTAATATCTGTGCACTAATTTTAGATATTGTATTGTGCTTTTAATTTTTCTTTTGTTTGTCTACTGTATCTTTTATTTCTAATTTTCTAACAAACTAGTTCAATATAAGATTTGTTGGTTCCATATCAAAATTCTCTATTTTCTCAAACACTCCTTATAAACAGTTTTTAAAAATTATCCTAGTTTTAAAAACTTCTGCTCCATTTTTGGAAACAATTATGGAAGTATCAGAGCTGCATGTACTGACTTAAGTTAATATATCCTTTTGCAATATTTGTGAACCTTCACTCCTAATTGCTTCTTTCATTTTGTCAATTAAAATGGTTTGGATTTTTTTCATATCTTAGAAATGTATGAACTGAACATTGTCATTTGGAGTTTGACATGTTTTTAATTTTAAAGGGTTACTTAGTAAGTAGTTCGATTAATTTGTGACATTGTTCTTACGAGCTAGATCAGGAAACAATGATAAATGACATCTGAATGGATTAGTTATAGAGAGCCTTAATGATTTTCTTTAAATTGTTATTTAACAATTTAGGCATGAAGAACCAGGTTAATACTTAATCATGTAGAACCATAAACATGCAAAGCAAATAGTAGAATGTGTAACCCAAAGTAATGACCCATAATATTTTTAAGAGATTTGTTTTAACCTCAAATATCTGATATAGGAAGTAAATGTCACAATGAATTGGAGAAGGCAAAATGAAATGGCAGAAGTTAATAAGCAAATCACTAAGACGTGCTACCCTGATTGTCTGAGCTATCATTTGTCTGTAAATTTTTCCATTGTATTTCATGTAAACTACCCTAGCTTAATGGTATAAAAATAAACTAATGATGGCAGCAAAGAAAGATAGGGAGAAAATAGTGATGGAAATATTTTCTTTTGACATTGATTCAGACAGAGCAGCACCCACATTAGATGTCTGGTGCCTTCTCCTCATAGACATGCTTATATTGCAGTGTATCATTGTGTGCTCTTTTATGAGTGCTGTATTATTTTTACTTTCTAATATACGGAGTTTACTTACTAATGCATTTGTCAATATTTCATTTCTAAGTTATTACTGTATGTTTAATAGCATTCTATACTTTTCTGAACAAAAAAAAAGTCAAATGGGAGAGCTCTACTATTAAGAAGAAAGCAGAATTTTTTAGACATTCATGGCAATGAATACTAGAAAGATTAACCAAGTATACTTAGGTAATGCTACCATTTTGTAGTATAGTAAGGACAACCAGTTATCCACTGTTGAAGAAATAAAGACAAAGTATTTATACCTGATGAGCTTTGCTATCTAAAATCTTATTTAGATTAATTTATTTTGTACTATAAATGTAATTGTTTTGCTTGAGTGTATGTTTTTGCACCGCATGTGGGCCTGGGGCCTGTGAAATTGAGATATGTGTGTTAGACCTCTGTAACAGAATGACAGAAAGTTTTGTGCCACAATATAGGCTATGGGAAAGGAAAGCATATTTTCTACTTAAGGTCCTTTTGAAACTGTTCTGAATCTTAGCTGCTAGTTGGTTCTTTCATTTTGCTCATTCTGTTGCAATAAAGGTTTGCACATTTTTCATTTCTTAGAAATGTATGAGCTGAACATTGTCATTTGGAATTTGGCATGCTTTTAGTTACAAAGGGTTCCTTAGTAAGTATTTCAATTAATGTGTGGCATTGGCTATTATGAGTTAGATCAGGAAAACAATGAAAGATAACATCGGAATGAATTAGTTAGAGAAAGCCTGTATGATTTCCATTAAATTGTTATTTACCAGTGTAGGCATTGAAGAACCAAGTTAGTGCTTAATCTTGCAGAATCTCACACTTGCAAAACAGATGGTAGAATGCATGACCCTAAAATAGTGACTCTTATAATATTTTAAGAGCTTTTATTTTCCCTCACATATCTGACTTAGGAAGGAAATGTAATAATGAATTGGAGAAGGAAAGATGAAATGGCAGAAGTTAACAAAACAAATCACTAAGACCTGCTACCCTGATTGTCTGAGCTATCATTTGTCTGTAAATTCTTCCATGATTATCCCTGCAAACTACCATATCTTCATGGAATAAAAATAAGCTAATGATGACAAAAAAGAAAGATCGGGAAAATAGCGATGGAAACTTTTTCTGTGCCTATGATTCCTACCACTGGGCAGTCAGTGTAGTACTCACATTAAATGTCTGGTGCTTTCTCCTCATAGACCTGGTATATTGCAGTTTATCTTCATTGTGTGTTCTGCTATGAATGATCTATTCTTTTTACTTTATTAAATATGGAGTTTACTTACTTGAGCATTTGTCAATATTTTTATATATGACCAGTTATTACTGTGTGTTTAATATATATATATAAACAAAATAGGTAAAGGAGCTCAACCATTAAAAACAAAGCAGGAATTTTGGAGACCACACCCTAGGTGATGAATACTTGACTGATTTTCGAGATACAAGTAGGTAATGTTACCATTTTGTATTATAGTAAGGACAACTAGTTATTCACTGTTGAAGAAATAAAGAAGACAAAGTATTTCTACCTGACAAGCTTTATTATATAAAATCTTATTTAGACTAATTTATTTTGTCTTGAGTATAAGTGTTTTGCTTGAGTGTATGTTTTTGCATTACATGTGGGCCTGGTGCCTGTGGAATTAAGATGTGGGTGTTAGATCTCTGTAACAAAATTACAGAAAGTTTTATTCCAAAATATCGATTCTGGTAAAGGAAGTCATGTTTCCTATAAGAGTAAGAGAAGCTCTTAACCATTGAGTCATAGATCATGAATAGATTCCTGGTCATTCAATGGGAATTAATTCTTCACATAAATGGTGAAATGACTTCTTTGGTGAGATATCAACTTTAGTCTCTACTCAGGTGCCCAGAGTAAGTACTACCCAAAACCACGAAGAGTACAGATCCAAAAAAAAGAAAAGAGTCTTTTGAATTACAAGTTAACTTGGGTTCTCTATCCATCCAAAACAGTGGGTGGAGTAAGAGGGAACCCTAGCTTCAGTGTGGTGGGGCATTTATTAGGGGTCCAGCCATGGGGTGCATCTGGTGGTCTGGAAGTTGCATAGTAACAGTCTCAGGATTGGGCTAGGGAACCTGTCAAGAGTTAATTGGTCATTTGCAGCTGCAGAATGGTTGCTATACCTGGAAGCCAATCCTGGGGCTCTTACTGCTGTTTCTGGATTCCACCATTATCAGTAAATTAAGTCCAGAGCCTTCCAGCTAACTTCTGTGATTTCTGATTGGTTCCTTACCATATGGACAATGTCTGGCAGTTTCTCCCCAGTTATTAAGGCAAACCTGGGCCTCAGGATAGAGGCTATCTGGCAGTTTCACCCAAGTAATTAGGGCAAGGTTTGGGGCTCAGCAGATTCTGCTGAGTCAGGGACCTACATCTTGCTGTGTCTTTTCTGTATGTCTTCAAGGCTGCCAAACCAGGGGACTGGTTGAAGGTCTGGGTCTTTCATACTTTCACTTTTACTTCAGTGTAACAGAAGTAGGTCCTTAGGGCATTTTGAGAGGTTTTTCCCCTCCATTTTTTGAAGTTTCTTGAGCTATTATTCAGAGTATTAATAGTTCTGATTTTTTTTTTCTGGTTTGATCCTGGATGAGTAATACAGACTTCTTCATTAGTTTATATTTTCTTAACTTTATTTTCTCATCATCAAAATCATCGTCATGTCACAATATCATAATCATCACCTAGTTTTACTGTCACCTTCTGGGACATAGCTCTTTACAAGTATATCTAAGCATTTTAACATTCCACACATTCGTCTACAATTTCTGCCATTTCTTCAGCTACTAGATGCTGTCCACTACTTCACACAGGCCCTGAAAAAGAATTCAACCTGAATATTGCCAGTAATATCCTGTCAAAGCTCAAAAGGAAAATTGAATGTATAATCATTTTGGTTTTTGGAAATGTTCCTGTAATTTGACTTTGTTCAGAATTCCTTTTCTGTACCTATACAATATTTAGGAAAAGGGAGCAAGCTGCTCATTGGTTTGCAGCTGCCCGGCTAGCCTAGTCCCAAAGTATTTACACAGAAACTATATTAATTAAATCGCTGCTTGGCCTCTTAGCTCTAGATTCTTATTGGCTAACTCATATATTATTTTAACGCATCTACATTAATCTGTGTATCACCACGTGGCAATGGTGTACCAGCTAAAGTTCCCAGCATCTATCTCAGAGAGCTCCATGGCTTCTCTCTGACTGTGCCCTTCATTTTCCCAGCATTCAGCCTAGCTTTCCCTGCCTACCTAAGTTTTGCATTGGAATAGGTCCAAAGCAGTTTCTTTATTCATTAATGGTAATCACAGCACAGAGAGAAGACTCTCATATCAACAATATGTAATTCTTCTTCTTTTGCCACATCTCCTAAATCATTCATTCTTTAGAACAGGTGATATTTGTTGTCATTTTGATCCTTTTAAGATGATAAGCATTCCAGCCTTTGATTCCAAAGCAAAGAAAATGATTGAAGTCTAAGAGGATCATATCCTTGACCATCTAGTCTTCCATGAGGTGAAGGTACCAACTTCCAAAGTATAGAATCTTGAAGGAGCAAAGAATTGGCTGCTCTTCAGAACAGAAACACAGGACAACATGACATAAGGGCTCCTGTGTTACCTTTTCATGTATGAATACTGAAAAAAATGGCAAGAGACATGATATCACTATCACCAAAGATAACAGGATCCTGATAATCAGATAGTCTGTATGCATTGCCATACTTAACAGGTTTCAGTCAGGAAATCTTATAAATCACTTAGTATGTGCAAAATATTTAAATACTTAAATATCAATGTGAAAACATTTATTTTTTGAGTACCAATGTTTACCCATTTCTGAACGCTTATTCTTCATTTATTCATTTGTTTATGTTGGTAGGTGTCATACATGCCATACATACTTGTATGCATCCTAGCATGTATGAAAATGAGAAAAATAGTTGAGATTCACAGTTCTCTGTTTCTACCTAGTAACTGAATTCAGGTCAGTAGAAGAGAAGTGCTTAAAGACAAGTCCCTGTGCTTCTTGAACCGTTTTAATAGACCCATTTGAGATATTTTACGTTACTTCTTGTCCTTCAATATGGGCACATGCAAACACGAGTGTGTGAACGTGTATACATGTGATTGTGAATATTCCCACAAATATTCTAGTAATGGTTTACCTTTGTTGCAATTTCACTTATAGATTTTCTTTGTAAATCTACATTCACTCAAACAAAAATTTAAACATTTCAGATTTATGGGGGAATGAAAATCATATTTTCACAGGGTGGTCTAGTGCAAATTTTAGGCAAGCATGGCCTATGTATCAGTAGACTCAAACTGACCAACAATTTATACCAGAAGGTTAAAGTTTCCTACCGGAATATTTGGTGATGCTACAATGCTGGCAGTAATCATTACATTAAAGTCAAATGAAAAGAAAGGGAAGCCTGCTCTATACCCAGGAAGACAGAAAATTAGAATATTATAAAGTCTGTGGTTCTTCCTAAAATTGTTTACCTATGTTCCTAATAACTCTGGATTTTATAGGGTAGGGTCCTGAATCAGGATCAAGAATCTGAACACAGTTTGGTTGATCTTAATACAAAACCTTGTCAGGGTCATTATGTCAATCTTTCTCTCTCTCTATCTCTTTCTTTATTTCCATCTTTTATCCATTATCCCCTTACTCATATATCCTTCCCAATAGCCACTAAATAAACTGTATACCCAAGCTCTCTCCACAAGGTATATCTGCCTGTATCCCACTCACTGTGGTCTCCTAGCCAGCAGAGTACCTGCCGGTGTCACGCCACCTGTAAATCTTTCATTGGTGCTGTGACTCAGATAATTCTCACATGTTAAGTTAAAAACCAGTACAATCAAGCTTGGACCGAGTTCTTCAGGCAGATCTATACTGTAGTCATTAATTTAAATATATACCCAATAATCAGCCCTTGAGCTCTCAAATATCATGAGGAATATGGCATTTAAATGTTTAATTATTAAAAGTCATTTCATAACAGAAAGACAGGTTGGCTCCTAGCAGCAGCACTCTATTTCCTCCAAAGAAGACTGATGGGCAAGAACAACATCCATCCAAAATTTACTTCATCAAGTGAAAGTGCTAACCACTGGGTTGAACTGCCTTTCATTTAAACTACTGAAGATCTCCAGACAGTGAACCAAACTTACTATAATTAACAGCCTAGTTGCTCAGGGCAAGGTAGGCTTGCTTTCCTACAGATTTCCTAATCCACAGGGTCTTCTAAAGCCTGCCAGGTCCTGCACCAACAGAAGACAATTACAACCCTGAAGCTCTTCCCCTTGACTACCATGGAGGAACCTGAGGTGTGGCCCTATGTAGTCAATCAAGTAAGTTCTCTGTCATTTATAATTCAATAATCAAGTAAAATTCTATCCTTCTCAAAGATCTCTGATGCCATTTGCTGGCTGAGAGGTTTTGCCAGTTTAAAGGGACATCATCACCAAACAAATTTCAGTATACCTTCTTACCATATTCGAAATAAAAGGTATTTTGAGATATACAAACACAAGTTATTAAAGTGTGTCCCTGCAAGTTATAAAAGTCTGAGAACAAATACAAGTTATCAAATTGATCCCTCATGCTGCCTTTCATAGTCTTGTCAAGATTTTAAGTTCTCTTGGGTCATTTTCTAAACTAATTTTCTTTGGGTGAAAACATTAGTCATAGTCATTCTGGCATAAAAAAGCTAGTGTTTATAAAAACTCAAAGAATTCTTGAGTTCCATGGAATCTAATTGAAACATTCACCTTAAACAGGTCATATACACCCCTCTCTCACCTTAAAAAGGTCAGACATACCCCTCTCTCAATTCCCTGGTCCTGATACCCTCCTCCTCTTCAATTACCATGACCTAAAGAAAATTTTTTCTTCCTAAACTTAACCTTGTCCTCTGATTTGTCAACACCCTGCTTGGTCAAAGGGACACTGAACAGTTCCACATCACAAATCCTGAACAGGAGCAAAGCTATCAGCTACCCCTGGACATGACCAACACCCAGTTTTCTTGGGTATCCTAAGACTCTGATGTCTACAAACCAGCAAGAAGTAGTCAGGAAATAAATAGCCCCATCCCCTTAACCTGTCAAGCCTACCTCCTTGTCTTTTTAGTATAAGAGAAAGGTGGAAATGTTATAATTATGCTTGCATTTCCTGTTGCAAGCAGGCCACTAGTTCATCCTGGCCATGGCATCCCCTGACTCTGCCTTCCTCCTCCTAGCATTCAGTCCAATTTTCTTCACATAATTAAGTTCTCCCCTATCAACAGGCCAAGGCAGTTTTTATTCATTAATGGTGATAACAGCACACAGAGGGGACTCCCACATCACCTCCCTGTCGCCTGTGTACACTGTCCCTTTAAGAGACAAATTCCACCCACCCTCAATATCCCCCTGCTCACCAATGAAAGCTAATTTCGCCTCTTGCCTCTAGTCATCTCCTCTCTCTCTCTCTTTCTCTCTCTCTCTCTCTCTCTCACACACACACACACACACACACACACACACACACATGCACACAGACACCAGCTCTCTCTCTGCCTGTTTTTTCTAAAGAGTTAACAACAGCCTCAACCTTCCCCTTTCTCTCTCTACTTCTCTTTCTCTCTTTCTCTTTCACTCTTCCCTCCATAACATAATTCCCTTACCCTTATATCCTTCACAATACCTACAAAATAAACTCTATACCAAAACTCTCTCTGCATGCCATATCTGTCTGCCTCCCACCCCTTGTGGCCTCCCACCCACCAGGGGGCCTGCCAGGGTCACACCACCATAAATCTTTCAGTAAGTCTAAATGTAGATGAAAGATGGAAAATTTTCCCAGCTGCTCGAATCAATTTTCTCAAGGAAAATTTTCCTATCATTCCACTTACCTAATTTCAATTTTCTTCTTGGTTAAAAAGAAAAGTGAGTGTTTGATTTTGTTTTAAATCCTCCAGTGTTTTAGTTAGGGTTTCTATTGCTATGAAAAAGAACCATGACCATGGTAACTCTTATATGGAAATCATTTAATTGGGGTGGCTCACTGTATGAGCCATCTGGGAAAACTCCAAATACTTTCTCCTTGTCTGATGTCAAACCCTCTTTATGTCTTCATCTTTATTCAGCTTTGTTGACTGCACCACACTTCTTTCTCTAGGATTGCTTACATTCCCTGTCAACAGCTATCCTTTGCAGATGTCCTATTACTCTGACATCTCTAACATCTTAGGTTCTCCAAGGTAATCCAGGTTTCAATGTCACAGATTCACGAAATGGCATCTCTTGACCCCCACTCAGGGAAACCAGTGATCCATGCTCAACCTCAGCATTTTTTCTTAGGTGTGGACATAAACTGCATAGCCTCTTTTATCTATGATAAACTCTAAAACCAGAACCATGTTCTCAAAGCTGTCAAGTTCTGCTGCTTGTCAGGGATGGAACATGCTGCCCTCATTCAATTACATTTTCACCAACTCTTTGCTTTTCATAGTTCTGTTAATAGCCTAGGCTTGGATCTCCTAAAACTTGCTCTGTAGATCAAGTTGGCCTTAAACTCAGAGATCCAATGGGCTCTATCTTCCCAGTGCTAGGATTAAAGGTGTTCCCATCCACACCTGGCTCTAAGCTTTTCCTTTGTTCCTTTTCACAAGTTAGAAACTTAGCTAATTGGAATCTTGCTTCTGAGTTCACTGCTCCCAGAATTCTATTTCTTAAAATGCTAATCTCCTTGAACACAGGATTTAGCTTCATTCCACTTTTTGCTCCTCTTTTTCTTCTAAAATTCATATTTTGTAATTGGCCCTGCTCAGCTTGCTCCTTTTCATCATAATCTCACTTAGAGTTTCCACTAATAACCAGGCTATAGGGTCAGTAGTAGGCTCTTTGAGATTTCCTCTGCCAATGGAATCAATCCAAAACTCATTGCTTTAGCCTCAGGTAGATTCTTCAAACAAAGGCACAAAGAAGATATGTTTTTCACCAAAATATCCCAAGAACAGTCTCCAGGACATGCTAATTTTCTTCTCCTCTGAAACCTCTTGATCCACACAGTTCATCAATCACATTAAGAACCACTGTCTTTCACGCTCATATGAGTATGGCTCTATGGAATCACACTTAAAGCATCCCATTGCTTCCTAATCTAAACTTCCAAAGTTCATATTAGTCTAAGCAAACCCACAAAATGGCCTCTGACAGTAATACCCCAGTCCCTGGTGTCAACTTTGATCTTAGTTAGGGTTTCAATTGCTGTGATGATACATTATGACCACAGCAACTCCTCTAAGGAAAATACATACATGGGGTGGCTTGCTTATGTTGTCATTGGTTCAGTCCAGTATCATCATGGTGGGGAGCATGGTGGCATGCTGGAGAAGTAGCTGAGATTCTTATATTGTGCAAGCAACAAAAAGTCAACTGAGACACTGGACTGTTGTAGGAGGCTGCTTGCTTCTTCCTTGCTGTGCAGCCATGAAATAACCACAGAGAAACTATATTAATTAAATCACTGCTTGGCCCATTAGCTCTAGTTTCTCATTGGCTGACTCTTACATCTTAATTTAACCCATCTCCATTAATCTGTGTATTGCCATAATGCAGTGGCTTACCAGGTACAGTTCTGGCATCTGTCTCCAGCAGGGCTACATGGCTTCTCCTTGACTCTGTCTTCTTTCCCCCAGCATTCAGTTTAGTTTTCCCCACCTACCTAAATTCTGCCTTGCTACAGGGCCAAAGAAGTTTTTTATTAATCAATGGTTATTACAACATACAGAGGGAAATCCCACATCATTGGATAGTGTTCTGGCTCAAGAAACCTCAAAGTCCACACCCACAGTGATACACAATACTCTGTCAAGGTCATAGCCACTCCAACAAGGACACACCTTGTAATAGTGTCACTGTTTATGAGATTATGAGGGCCAATTTCATTCAAAGTACCACATCTAGGAAGTATAATCATTAATAGTTATACGTCGCAGCCCTCAAAAAAGAACCTTCTTTTTACACTATACAGAGGCTGTTACAGTTTTCCATTGTTGTTCAAAATTAAAAGAACAAGTGTCTAACTCCAGTCAGTACATCGAGAATGTAATGGTTATACCAAAGGCTCAGAGGGCTTTGTAGAAGTGGAGGCAGAAAACTTTAAAAAAAAAAAAACAACTAAATTTAGAACTTTAAATGACAAGTATAAAATAACAGCATGTTAAACATTCACTAGTTCCTGAATACGTATATATTTATTTCATGAAAGTAATATATATTTTTTCATGAAAGTAAAGGGAATCTTGTTATAATAAGGATTTCAATGGAAGAAGGTATAGATATTAAAGAAAGTAATGGGATGTAAATGACTAAAATATAATATGCACATGCATAAAACAGTCAAAGAATTAAAAATGAAATAAAGACTAATGAAATGACTCAGCAGATAATGGTATTGATGTTCAACCTTGGCAATTATGTTCCATGGAACATATATAAAAGTGGATGTAGAAAACTAACTCCACAAAATCTCCTCTGAGCTTCACATGTATTCAAATTTACTCAGGAGATATTGTCGTTTTCTACTTTCTACTTCAGTTCCAGGAGGCCCCATTTGTTAATTGTTTCTCTCAGTGTCTGTGCTGCTGGGGTTCTTTTTAGGAAGTGGTTCCCCATGCCAATGCGTTCAAGTGTACTTCCCACTTTCTCTTCTATGAGGTTCAGTGTGGCTGGCTTTCTGTTGAGGTCTTTGATCAAATTATGAAAACACACACACTTTCACACAGTATAAAGATTACATCTTCCCTGTGCAACATCACTGTTGTATATACAACACAGTGGATCTCTATCATTGACAGAAGCAAATTCTCTATTTAAATAAACCTGCTATAAACATAGTTGAGCAGATGCCATTGTGGTATGATTGAGTATCCTTTAGTTACATGCCAAACAATGGTATAGCTGGTCTTGTGGTAGATTGATTCCCAGATTTCTGAGAAACAGTCACACTGACTTTCAAAGTGACTATACAAGTCTGCACTACCACCAGCAATGGAGGAGTGTTTGCTTTGCTTCACATCCTCTCCAGTGTAAGCTGTCACTGTGGTTTTTATCTCTAGCCATTCTGACAGGTGTAAGGTGGAATCTCAGAGTCATTTGAGTTGTCATTTCCATTATTGTTAAGGATGTTGAACATCTTCTTAAGTGTTTCTCAGATAATTCAAGATTCTTCTCTTGAGAATTCTCTGTTGAGAACTGCACACCATTTTTAATTGGATTATTTGGTATTTATTGTTGACATCTAGGTTCTTGAGTTCTTCATGAATTTTTGAAATCAGATATCTGTCAGATTTACAGTTGGTGACAATCTTTCCATATTATGTATGCTGGTATTTTGCCCTGTTGATGGTGTCTTTGCCTTACAGAAACTTTTTAATTTTATGAGGTCTCATTTATGAATTATCTGTCTTATGGCCTATGCTATTAGTGTTCTCTTCAGGAATATGTCTTGGGTGCAAATGTGTTTGAGATTTTCTCCCACTTTTTCTTCTATCAGGTTTAGTGTATCTGGATTTATGTTGAGCACTTTGTTCTACATAAACTTGAATTTTGTGCAGAGACATAGATTTGGTCTATTAGCATTCTTCTACATGATTACATCAAGTTAGACCAGCATCATTTATTTAAGATGCTTTCTTTTTTCCATTGTATAAGTTTTGCTTCTTTGCCAAAAATCAGGCTCCATAAATTGTAGGTTTACATATTAATCTTTGAATTCATTCCACTGATTCACCTATCTGCTTTATACTAATCTCATGCAATTTTTCTTACTATAGGTCTATAGTAGGGCTTAAAATCAGTGATGGTGATATCTCTGATACTTCTTGTTCTGTGCAGGATTGTTTTAACTGTCCTGGATTTTTTGATTCTCAATATGAAGTTGAGTATTGTTCTTTCAACTTCTGTAAAGAATTGGACTGAAATTTCAATTTTGACAAAGACAGGTTTACTGCACTGTAGTTTACCTAGATATCTCATGTCAGGAATCAATATTTGAAAGTATATTGAGATTGCAAGGTTACAGGAGTATTTTTTTCAGCATACATTAACATTTTCAAAATCTGGCTCAAGCTGCAGAGGGGCTGACTGTACAGCAGGAGCACAGCAGGTTTCAGGGTGCTCTTCTGCTCCTCACAGTATTGCACGAGTTGAGATAGGAGCATCCTTATCAGCTCATTCCTACCCGGCAGCAAATTCCAGTACACTGCGGCAGCTCCTGAAAGTGCTGCCATGAGATAGGGGGCAGGGCATGGAAGCACAGGACCTGAGACAGCTGCCCTCCTGCTCTAAGTGTAGATTGTAAGGGATTGTTCACCTCTGACCTAGGGGAATGGTGGCTGTTCTTCACTTGGCTGCTACAGTAGCGACTCTTTCTCTCCCCTTCCCCTATGTCCACAGACACAGCATGATGGGCTTCTTAGAGGCTCTCTCCCTGCAAGTATTAGGTGGAAAAGGGGAGATGAATAAAGCAAAGACTAGGGCATTGTTTACCCTATCTATCAGCAATGGAAGATTCCCTAAAAACTTTCTTCCTCTTCAAACTGGACAGGTAAACCTTGTTGGGCACTATACTTCCAATGGAGTACCCTAAGTCTGTATTGTATTCAAAATACTAACAGAAGATATAAATTTCCTATGAAACCCATATTTTAATTTTTCAGATCTGTCCCTTCCATGACGTTATATCATACACTGTGGATTTTCAAGCTCCAAAGTACATTTGTCAAATCAATATGTATTTCATTTCTCGTGTAGTCTTTGGCCTGCAGACAGGGATATTATTAGATCAACATCACAGTTACATTTATTGGAAGAATGGAATATATGTATATATAAAATTTAAGAGTTTATTTAGATTTTTGCTCATTTGTTTGTGTGCATGTTCAGTAGGGATCTATCTTACCAAGGCATAAAAGTGAATAGCCGAGCTGAAGAGATGGTTCAACTGTTAACAGCAAATACTGCTCTGCAAGAGAGCTGGTGTTCAGCTCCCAGCTCCTGTGTCAGGAATGTCATAACTACATGTAACTCCATCTCTGGACGCAAACAAAGCTGCTGTTCTACATTTATACCTCTACATGTATGTTTACAAGGGCACACAAGCACACACAACCACACAGGGGGATGATGAAAGAAATACATATGTACATTATTAAAAAAATAAAATCTAGCTAATCATGGTGACACACGCCTTTATTTCCACTACTCCAGACACAGACTCTGGTGGATCTCTGTGAGTTTAAACCTACCCTGGTCGACAAACTGACTCTCCAGTCCAGCAAGCTCTCAAGAACAAAGCCCCACCTGAAAAATAAATAAATAAATAAATAAATAAATAAATAAATAAATCATCCACATCATAGCAAGTACTTTTGAAAACATGAGTAAATAACCCTAATCAGTGAATGTTATTCCAACACTTTTATTAAAGTAATTATTATTATCATGGTAAGGGTTGCACATTACCTGAACACACTTGGAATTTTAAGAATAAAGAAAAATAAAATAATCATAAAATATTCATGTATAAACTGATTAATGTGGACTGTTTTTAATAAAACATCCTTTAAAGATTAGTGATTTCTCCTGCCAAGTGTCTAGACTTTTTGTACCTTCTCTAGTTTGAGCTACATCTTTTCCTAAGAAGCCTTTCCCTACTGTATATAGTGATCTAAAGGGGAATATAAATTAAGATTATATAGGCTGTATTACCTACAAAAACATCTTGAATTTGTTTCTAAACAACTTATGTAGGGAGTTTAGGAAGGCTTTCCTTTTCCATACGAGCTATAAGAAAGTTCAAATCTGATAGCCATCTGCCTTATGTCATGGAGTTCAGAAGAGAATCTCTAGACCCTGATGCATAGCAAACATGCATGCACTCATGATTGCAGGGTTGGACTGGCTCACTAGCATGGACTGGGCATTGGGAGTGTGATGAGGGAAGTCAGTGCAACAGCAGGTCCTGATCAGAGGAGAGAAAGCCAAGATGCCTGTTGCATCCACCTGTGGAATGGTCAGCAAGACAAAGCAGCAACCAAGGTCAGCCCCCTCTGGTCCCTGTTGTATCTTTCATAAGTTGAGATTATTTTTTCACCATAGGTATTGCAAATATGTTGAGATTAGAACATTATCCTATAGATCTCACGTCTTTAACTCTGAAGAATCAGATCAGAAAGCTATCAGAAAAGGTTCTGGCTTCCTTTGCCCTACCTTATGTTGTATTGACTGCACAATGCCCCCTCCCTTGTTCGTTCAGTTTGTCCTATCACATACCTCAGTTCTTTTCCAGGGTGAACAAAAACATTTCAAAGCCCAGGCAGTATTTTAGTTTATTGCTGCAAGGGAGTAAAGGAAGAGACCGAACAAAACTGAACATTTGTTCTGGTGTAGGGATGTCGCACAGAGGTAACATTCCTAATCACAGCTAATTGTCTGTCATACACTGAAGGCTGTGAATGGATGGAAGCACTTGAGAGTTAGCATTCACATGAGCAGCGGAGTGAAAGTGCAACAGGCCATAGCGGATTGCACCTGCCAGTCTCTGAGTGGTTAGGAGGATTGGGTGAGTGTGATTTCTGATGTTACCATGGTTATAATAAAGGAAAGGGGTTTCCAGAGTGGCTTCAAGATAAGAGTGGTGGAGAGTTAATCAGTGTGTGTGTGTTTGTGTGTGTGTTTGTGTGTGTGTGTGTGTCTATGTGTTACACCTAAGCATAAGAGCTAAGAGTAGTTGTGTCAGCGAAATGGCCATATGTGCAACTCAGGTGTCTTTCCCATACAGAGCTGGATTCTACACAGTGGTACAGATTTGAAGCTTTTTTCTGTGGTCTTGTAATGTGATCCAGTATGAACATTGTCAGCATGCTGTGGTGTCACTTTTAATTTGCTTGCTTATTTGGAGGATTATCAGGGTTTGTCAATAAACTGATAGTTTGGGGAAATATTGGTTTGAGTATGTCATCTATTTGACTCTGCTCTGATCCCTATTTTGGTGAAATTCATAACGTATGCAAATGGCATGAACAATACTTTGGGTATTCTCTAACAAACAAATACACAGGGGAGTGTCTTTGTCTGTTGTTTGTTCATTTGTTTTTTTAATAAATTTTAATTCCACGTGGTTTTTGAATGTATTTTTTTCTTTTATTCAAAATTGATTATTTTATCAAACAATTTCTCATGCTTAGAGTTTCCTTTCCTTCTACATCTCCCAGCTCCTACCTACATCACCTCCCTTCCAGATCCACTTTTTTCTGTCTTCCACGACAAGAGACCATGTGCATGCCTATGTCCTGTGCTATCTTCAGTAACCCTGTAGAAGTCCACAATCCATGCTCCAAATGACTATAAAGGACACGTAAACTTCTTTTGCAGTAGCTCCAATGAATGCATACCCAGAGTTGAAAAAATGGGACATTGTAGGCATCACTGACAACCCCTACATTACCACCTACCTCTCCTCCCTCACCAAATAACAACTTATACAGAAAATTAAGAGATTTCTTAAAAATAGTGATAAAGGCACTGAAGTGTAGCTCTAAACAGATGAGGGTTTTTGGTGAGGGTTCAGGTGGGGAAGGATTCTGTTTTATTTAAGGGGTTGGCTACTGGATGTTTGATGATGCTCCAGTCTGTATATAGGGAAAACTAGTTGGAATTTGCCTTTCTCCTATGTTCATGTCCTTCTTAATCTCATGTACTTGACAACAAGAGCAATGTCAAGAATGTGTTCCATATCATGGAATGGATCTTAAATCCAATCAAATAATTTCTTACTCCCACAACATTTATGCCACTATTACAACAATGTATCATGTAGGCAAGTCCGCGTCTTACTTCAAAGGATTAAGAGCTGGGTTGCTGTTAAATGTCTCCTCAGGAGCATTAAAAATACCTGGCAGCATGAGTAATGATATCCAGGAGCAATGAAGAAACCAACTCAAATTCTCCATGTTCTGTCAGATCTATAATTGTTGGCCCTTAGACATAGGACCTTGTTATTTGCTTGTGTAAAACAAACATTAGCCTCTAAAATGGTCTCAATTATTTGGGGAATCATACCAGGAAACTTTGGTCAAGTAATCTATTAAGTATAATGCCTACCTGACACTGGAGGCTTCATTTGGTAGGAAGAGACATTTCTGTGAGACTTTCTCTTCCTGTTCTGTGATGATTTCACTGATGTTTCTTTCATTTATATCTTATACACTAAGAAGTCTACTGGAGGCAGTTTCTATAACAATTTGCAAATGGTCCATAGTTTCAGGTATCTCTCCTGGGATTTTCTCCCTATGCCCAACTTTCCCCTCTTCGTCTATTATTCCATTTCAGTATCTTCTTCAGTGTGATACAAAGTTATTGACTTCCCCTTCTCAGAAAAAGTTTCCCTGCCTCTTAGTCTCTGATTCCTCACCTTGAATCTGTGAATTTAAGAATTCTTACATGTCTTTGTAATGATTAAATGCTTAATTTACATAAATTGAAGAGATTACATACTATATTTATCTTTGGTTACTGAGTAACCCACTAAGGATGACATTTTTCTTGCTACATGTATCTACATATGAGTTTCACTATTTCATATCTGAGTTTTTTATTTTTTTACTTTATTTTTAAGAAAACAAAACTTTATTTTTTCATTTTACATACCAATCCCAGTTCCCACTACCTTCCTCATACCATTCCATCCACCTTCCCCCCCCCCCCACATCCACTCCTCAGATAGGGTAAGGCACATGGCTTTGAGCAAGGACAAAGGACTTCCCTACTATATCTAGGTTGAGCAAGGTATCCATTCAAAGCGAATGGGTTCCAAAAAGCCAATACAAGCAGTGGAATAAATCCTGGCCCCACTGCCAGTGGCCTTGCAATCTGCCCAACCAATACAACAGTCACCCACATTCAGAGGGCCTAGTTTGGTCCTCTGCTGGTTTCTTCCTTGTCTGGCTGGAATCGGTGAGCTCCCATTTGCTCAGGAAAACTGATTCAGTCAGTGTCCCCATCATGGTCTTGACCTCTTTGCTCATATTCTCACACATGCCACTCTTAACTGGAATTTGGGAGCTCTGAGTTATATTTCCTTGTGCAAATATACTCCATCTTCACTATCCATATATGGCCATCCAGGATGTTTCCTATTTCTGACTAAGAAGGATGGAACAGGAGTCTCTGTGATAGGATGTAGAGCATTTCTGGAATCTGACAAAGAGTGGTGCATCTAGATAATGAAACAGATCTCTTTCCAGTTATCCAGGGGCCCCCAACACTGATTTCAACAGTGTGTATGTAATTTGCATTTCTCCCAGCAATGAACCAGAACTTCTCCATATCCTCACCAGCAAGCACTGCTAATTTTCTTACTGTTCTTGCCCATTCTGATTAGTGGAAGATGAAATCCCACAGTGGTTTTGATGTGCATATCCCTGATGAATGAGGATGTGACCTTTTCTTTAAAGAAACCCGGCATTTGAATGGTCACTAAGGAGTCATTAGATGAAGCAAATTATAATTGAAAAACAAAGATAAATAGGTGGAAGCCATGGAAATTAGAGGTATGGAAGACAATGGAAGGATTAGTATTCAGAGTGAAACAATAGCAAGCAAAGAAGCCACAATATTTCAGGCATACATCACACAGGGATACTAAGTAATTTTACTTCCTGGCAATCTATAAATGTAATAAAAAAATTTAAATTCATCACCAAAAACTAAGTGAAACTATTTTAGAATACACCTTTACTACTGGAATGTGACAAGTCATCATAAAGGCAGATTTGAATCTTGCCCTTGAGAACCACTTGCGAAGTTCTGCTTGAGGGAGTAGTGATCTATGTGCTCAGAGCGCCATCTAGTGGTCACTGAAATGAGAAAGCTGATGGAAACTTACAAGAAGTTCTAAAAAGATTAGGACAGTGTTCTTTTCTTTTTTAATTTATTATTTTATAATTTCATTTACCATACAATCACAATTCCTCCTCCCACCTCTCCTCCAGCCTTTTCTAAAGGATTTAAAAAATCATCTGAGAGTCAAAACCTATTGCCTGATTTCTACAGGGGTTGTCTATTGTATGTTCCCAGACAGAGACACAGGGAGTAATTTTGCAGGACCCAATTAGCGGTCACACCATACAAAAATCAGTACAATGGTTAAAGATCAATGAGAACCCTTCAAGGTTAACTGAATAAAACATGGGTCAATAGAAATACTTGGCAATGGCACACACTTAGTGAAGATTTGAATCTAGATACAACAAATCTGACCACTGTGTATGTGATATCTATGTTTGATTTGTTTTTTATAACCTACATGCAAAGTGAGAGTGGCTTTATCTATTTGCCTCAAACTCCAAGGAGAGGAAAGTGCTCCTGACAACCCTAGAATGTGAGGCCAACCAAAGTGTTGGCCATGAGCACGTTCAAATGACTAAGAACAATGTGGATAGAAAACTGAATTTGTTTCCCTGAAATTTGTAGGTTTATTTAAATTGTTCATTTAATTTTGGTTTTTGATATCTATCCAGAAAATTGTCCATTTCTTTTATGTTTTCCAATTTTGTGGAGTACAGGTTTTTGTAGTGTGATCTAAGGATTCTCTGGATTTCCTCGGTGTTTGTTGTTATGTCCCCTCTTTCCATTTCTGATTTTGTTCATATGGATGTTCTCTCTCTGCCCTTTGATTAGTTTGGATAAGGGTTTGCATATCTTGTTGATTTTCTCAAAGAAACATCTCTGTGTCTCAATGATTCTTTGTATTGTTTTCTTTGTTCCTATTTTATTGGTTTCAGTTCTCAATTAGATTATTTCCTGTCTTCTACTCCTTCTGGGTTAGCCTGTTTCTTTCTGTTATAGAGCTTTCCAGTGTGCTGTTAAGTCACTAGTGTGAACTTTTTCCACTTTCTTATGTAGGCACTTAGTGCTATGAACTTTCCTCTTAGCACTGCTTCCATAGTGTCCCATAGGTTTGGGTACATTGTGCCTTCATTTTCATTGAATTCTAGGAAGTCTTTAATTTCTTTCTTATTTCTTCCTTTACGCAGGGGTGGTTAAATAGATCACAGTTCAATTTCCATGAGTTTGTAGTCTTTCTGAGAGTAGTGTTGTTGTTAAATTCTAACTTTAAACCATGGTGATCCCATAAGATACACAAGGTTACTCCAATGTTTTTGTACCTGATGAGGCTTGCTTTGTTACCAAGTATTGGTCAGTTTTACAGAAGGTTCTATGTGGTGCGAAGAAGGAATATTCTTTTGTGTTTGTGTGGAATGTTCTATAGATGTCTCTTAAGTCCATTTGAGTTATGACATCTGTTAGTTCTCTTATTTTTCTGTTAATTTTCTGTCTTGCAGACATGTCTAGTGGTGAGAGTGGAGTGTTGAAGTCTTCCACTATTAGTGTATGGAAGTGAGGGACCACTTGCCATGGCATAAGTAGTTATCCCTACTACTTGTACTGAATATTGGGAACCTATTCCCTTTGAATGGATACCTTGATCAGCCTAGATATAGTAGGGAGGGCTTTGGACCCTCCCATAGCAACCTGCCATACACTTCTGAGGAGTGGATGAGTGATGGGGTAGGGGTGTAAGTGGGGAAAATTGGAGGAGGCGAGGGGGTGGGGAATTAGATTGGTATGTATAATGAAAAAAAGTTAGTTTGTTGTCTTTTTAAAAAAATAAAAAGGAAAAAAATTAAATAAATTATAAAAGGAAGAAAAGAACAAAACCAACCACTGAGGATTACTCCCATGGTGATTGCTTTGCAAAGTTTTAACCTGTATCCCACAATTACAAACGGTCTGAAAATTTGCCTCTTGCTGATGACATTTGTGCTCTATAACTTTATATTAACTGCTGGTAGGCTATTCCTTTCCTACAATACAGATAATTCTGTTTCTGAAATATCCTTTTTCCTTTCATACAAATACAGTGTGTCCTAAAGCCATAATTTTGAATTCTTAAACTTCAGTATTCATAGAGGTTTTTAATGATAGAGTTTTCATTTTGATATTTAACTGGACTGTTTTATTATTCACCTTCTATTCTTACATGTCTATAATTATTCTCTATTCTAATTGATACAGCTTTAATTCGTTGGCACTAAGAAGACAGTAGATATTTTCTTATGGCACCTCATATATGTAATATGGCATGGAAAACCCAAGTTCAAATGTGGAAGCTCTTATACTGACTTCATATACTAACCAAATAAAGAGAGTTATGAATCAGGACACTTTTCAAATATCTTGGTTGCAACATCAGAGAAGATATTTAGGGGAATAAAATTCTCAATGATAAATTGTAAATATGTTTGTTAGGTGGCATGGAACATCTTAATATTAGAGAATTCTAACCAATCATCCTTTTCAGTCAAAACTTTTTCCCAAGAACTCCTGGGCACTTATTTGACAGGAATCGTAGAGCTTTCAAAATCAAACATTTACTGAATTTTATATAGACCACTACAAGATACTACTTTTTAATTTACAACATGCATAATGGTGAACTAGTTACAAGTATTGCCATATATGCTTTGACTTTCACAAACCCATAGAAATATTCTGAAACTTACATTTTATTATTTAGTTACAAGATTGTTTTTCAAATTACTCCAATTACTTTTTCAACCATGTCAGGCTCAAATTTTTGTTTTTCTTAGAACATGGTATTCCCAAAATTAAAACCCTGCTCTCAGAAGCAGTCATAGATCACATGATCATCCCTGTACAGTGCAGCACTGTTTATAAAATGCACACCTAGAACATTTAAGAAGTAGTTTAACAGTGCATAGATATTAAGACATTGTTATATATTATCTTTCCATAGAACATTTTCAAACGACTTCAATGTTTCATCCTTCTCATATTTACTCCTCTCCATTGACCTCTGTTCCCCTCACCCGGTAACCCAGTCTGCACCATTAATCTGTCACAACCCCGTACACCACTGCTTTCTAAAGTCTTCCTGTTCTTTACTCCATCCTTTTAACAGACTCCAATGCTATGTTACTAGTTTCTGACCTAACACAAATATCTGAAAACCACTTGTCAGTTGTAATTTTAAATCCTATTCTTGTTTGACACACAGTTTCACCAACTTGCAGTCAAGAGCCTTGATGATCCTTTATGGTGCACACAGGTCTAGATGTTGTGCCCTAAATTCCTCACATGTGCATGTACCTAAGATTTTAGTTGTACATTGTCAAATGCCACCAAAAATCTCAAATTTCTATGCAATAATTATGGAGGGTGAAAACTAGAATGATAAAAATTTTAAAAGTGTAGAATACTGGCAAAATCATAAAAATCCATCTGAACACAGAGGCAGGGAGCACAGAGGTATGGAACTTGCCAAATACAGTACTGGCCAATATTGAATCCTTAGAGGCAAAAGATAACATGAAAACTACTGAAAATGTTAGTGATTTCCTACTCATATCATTGCTTCTGTTGTGCACACACACACGCACACACATGAACACATGCACAGACATGGACACACACACATGTATACACATACACACACATGCACACACATACACACAGGCACACACAACCAACATTCAAACACAAATCTATATATTTCTGGTTGTCTTGGGGTACACAGGTTAATTTATCAGAAAAAATAATTCGTGAAAAAGATTTCCCAACACTTAAGATTCGTATAGTTACTATTTAACAACATTCTAATCGGGGCCTTTCCAAATTAAAGCATAGCTCAGGGCCTAGCCATGACTACACCTAAGATGGCAAAAGAATTAATGTTTTTCCCTTCATTAATTTTACTTTCTGTATGTATTAAGTAGAATGTAGAATTATAATTGTTGTGTCTGAGTCCTGAGGCCCCCAAGAAGATGACCATGGAGCCACACACTTCTGAATGCAAAAGCAAAGTTCCGGTTATTATGTAGGGGCTAGCACAGGTCCTCTGCTTCATAATCTGACACAGCAGATGGAGGGAGAAGGATCCCATCTACTACTGTAAGGGATTCATAAAGACAAAAACCATAAGACAGTCACAGTTTCAAAGTACAAAATTGTTTATTCTATATCACAACTGGCTAAAGGTTAGCTGTTAGTTCCTGCTAGGCCATTATTATCTAAAAGGGATAGCAGCTGCCCCCAGTCATGACCTCAGGACATCTGCTGATCCTTTGCTAAATGCAGGGGCTGTTTAGAATCCTGTCCACTTGGTCCATCATTATTCAGCTGATAAGGAAAGTTATGTGGTCAACATTTTTTTCTGTATGACTATGGGATGGGGAATGGGCTACAGTCATCAGCTTTTTGTAACTTGGGTTTTTCCATTAACTAATATTTCCCTTAAGAAGAGTCCCACAGCCTTCAGCTTGTCCTGGGGTCTGGGGTAAAATTCAAAAACACAAAAGGTTCCAGTACAGAAATGAAATCCCTTCCAGCCTCTCAGTAACAGAATTAAATCATCCAGCAGTATTTGTTAAAGGCTGAAATAATACTGGGATAATTGTTCAGAAAGTATTTATGGTCTCAATATTTAATTGAAATATCAAAACAAATGTCATTAAAAATTCTATTGTTACACTTCACATATCGAATTTTTTTCTCCACCAGTGACTTAATTGCTTCTGGATGAACTACTTCTTGAACGGGTGCTTTACCTTACCTGTCTTGTTTAGTTCCTACAACTATTTTTAAATTTTATTCCTACACTGTTTTGAGGACTAGAATCAGAAATCCAGCAAATCATGAAAGATGCTTCTTAGGCAATATGGACAGGGAAAAAAAGAAAAGCCTACATTAAGGCTAATTACAGCCTTTTTCCTTTTATACTGTCTATCGCCCCAAAAAAGCCTATGGCAGAGTCAGATCTGGGAAGAAGGGTGAGAGGAATTACATCACGGACCCAGGCGGAAGAGGAGCCTGTGAGAAAAGGAACCGTGAAAAACTACAAGGACCAAAGTTCTTTTCGGTTTGCAACTTCCCCTAGCGCCACACTGAAGCAACAAAACCCGGTTTAGTTTTATTTTGTTTACCTTTTGTTTTGCTAGAGTCACATTGAGCGCATTTCTTCCTTCGTTTCCGTCACTGCTTTGTTCTGTTAAGTTTGTTGTATTTAGATACAGATTTGTAAATGAGTTCTAAAAGAAGTTTTCTTGTTATTAATACAGAATGAAACTTTCAGCCTCAATTCAAGGTTTAGAGAGGTCATCGTATTTGTCAGTCGATGTTCTAGTTATAATATGGAATTGTTGCATGATCCTTTATTCTTTCTTCCCTCCCTCCCTCCCTCCCTCCCTTCCTCCCTCCCTCGCTCCTTCCGTCCTCATTCATTTAGATGTGATTTCTTAAATACAATGTGGACGTCTAGCACATGAATTGATTTAATTCTACTGTTCTGTTATGTTGGCACACATGTGTGTGCTCTTGTTTACTTTGAACAATTGTGTGTTTTTTTTTAAATAACACTCTTTTTGAACTGTCTGTAAAATTCTTCATTATGATAAAAAAAGAATCTTTAACACAGTCTTCCTGTTACAGAGATGAAGGTTATATCAGAGTACATCATAGGTTCTTGGGAATTCATTTATAGCCAAGAAACAGGTGAAGGAACAGAGCATGGGAAATTATTGAGCACTGAGAAAGACTGGCTCAGGAAGGATCAGCATTATAAGACATCATCTTGAAAATGGTAAGGGATTAGAAACATACTGAGATGTGCAGGCTAGTGGATTATTGGGCAATCAAATGCAGTTCTTGTTAAAAGAGAATTTTATGTGAAAGTGTACAGATACATTAAAATAAGGTACAATAATACGGAATAAAATTTGATTAAGGAAAGAAACAATGCCATTTTAGGAGGCTTAAGTGTGTTTGTTTTTGTTGTTATTTTTCTTGCAATTTTGGTTGTACTTGTTCTACCTTATGCTTTCAGGTATCGATCTATAGAGCTTTATCCATGCTTGCCAAGTTCTCTAGTGATGTTTGACAATGTCATTCCAATAATTCAAGTCATTTTAATAGTATATTCCCCTATCACCTATGCCATTCTTGTCCAATGAACAACAGTAATATTTTTCATGACTTCACGCATCTTATGACCATTCTGTCCAATTTGGTAGGTTTTACTCTGGTTCTCAACATCATCATAGCAAAATGAAATTAAAAGTCATATTTCCTTGAACATTATCTTTCACTGTAATTTCTAAAACAGATACTCTACTCATGTTAGTAAAATATTTTGAAATCAGATAAGTGGCCAAATGTAAGAGCCAAGTGAATTGTGGAGGTGGTAGAAAGAATTTTGTCCCCATCCTCATAACAAGAGCTGACACCTAAATCTATCATTATGTGTCATAACTCACCTTCAGTGTGTCTATAAATTATAACACTACTTCTGGACAAGGAGAGAGATTTAGAGTCCCTCACAAGCTACCTGAGGTCAATAGTTCATTTAACCTCTTTCTCTGTGTACTGCGTTTTCTTTATGCTATCAGTTATTTCTACCTAAACCAGGAACTCTAGAACATGGTTTATATACCATTTTTGCATAGTTATGTGTCTTGTCACTAGATAATGAAAGAACTTCCCTTATCAACTGAAAATATTACATATCTCTAGCCTCTTGCCCTCGACCCTCCACATGTGGAAACAACTGTTTAGTCTGCAATATCTTCTCAAGGTGATAGAGGCTATGAGAACATGCTTTGCTCTTAATGGAGGCTGAGTGTTAACACTAGTAATTAATTTTGGCCTTAAGAAATCTGCCATTGCCCTAGAGATTTTCTCAGTGGTTAAATCCACTGAATACTCTTCCAGAGACTCTACATTCAATTATAGCATCCACATTTGTGCTGACAAGGATCTGAGACACCAGTCCCAGGGGATCAGTGGGATTGTGCTGCCCTCCCCATGATCTCCAGAAAGCGAATTCCACATACATCTATCCAAATGCTGATACACACTACCAAAAAAATAAAATAAAGTCTTTTAAAAATCTGCCTTTGAAATTGACATATTTTTTGGAGTTTCTAGAAACAGTTTCTCAATAGCAATGGAACCAGTTGGAACTCCTCAATAGACCAAGCTGTCCTTGAACTCACAGAGAACTTCCTTCCTCTGCCTCCTGAGTGCTGGGATTAAAGGCATGTGCTACCACTGCTCCAAAACAATTTCCATATTTGTAAAGTAAATTTGAACTATTTATAAAAATTCCAAGTAAAGCTGAGGCAGATATAAGAATTTATTATCACACTTTTAAGGAAGGGTCTCTATTAATGCTTTTGCCACAGTGCTATGTAATAAGCTCTGAGGAAATGATCCTATCATTACTTTTCCAATGTCTTTGGATAATTTTCATCCTAGGTTCCTCTTTGTAGACATTGTGTAGTCTGTATTTTTAGTATTTTAAATTGTAGTATATTGGAGGGAAAACACACACACACACAAACACACACATACACTGCATCTTTTCCCACATATATTCCTAAATATTTCTTGTATCTAGATTGTATGCAACACACTTTTATTGCTATCAAAGATATTTGATCTAAGAAAAGTATATATTTCCTGAACAATCTCATAATTTTTGAGTCAGTTATATAATAAGATGTGTTGCCTACTCTATATTCAATGAAAGAAAACCTATTTCTGTGTATTCCTTCATGTGGTAAAGGATATGTAATTTTAGACTGTAATTTTAGGACTATGAAAGTCTTGGTTTTTTAGGGTTTTTTTTGTTTTTGTTAGGTTTTTAAAGATAGGGTTTCTCTGGACCTTTGGGGTCTGTCCTGGAACTAACTACTTTAGATCAGGCTGGCCTCAAAGACAGAGAGATCCACCTCCCTCTGCCTCCCCACTTCTGGGATTAAAGGTATGTATCACCACTGCTTGGCATAGGATTATGAACTCTTAAATCAGTTGAAATTCCATGGTGAGATGAGAAATAAATTTGTATGTGGACATCAAATTCTCCAAGCTTTAGTTGTGAAAAAATAAAAAGAATCTTTTCTAATTCATTGCCTCGTCAATCTTTCAAATTAAGTTGACATGTTATTTAAATATTTGTTTGAAACAACATAGTCACTTATTTCATAGAGTCTTTATACAAGTACCACAACCTCCTGTGCTCTCCTGTTGAGATATATTTTGAAATAGAGTTACATGAATATCCTATTCTCAAGAAAGTTTGTGCTTTGTAGATTCATATGGTCCTGTATAAATTTCTGTTATAATTTATCAAACATTCCTAATGCTATTAACAACATTTACTATGGATTTCCTTTCTTAGTGTCATTGGGAGAATGGAAATCATGGGAGAGTGTAGATGGGGAGGGGGGAAGAAGGAAAGGGAATGGGAAAAATATATAGCTTAATAAAAAAAACAGTTTTTTTAAAAAGTAAGAATGAGAAAACATAATAAGCTTGATCTTGACATTTGGAGTGAGCAAAACAACTGACTTTTCCTGCCTAGAGTCGGGAATCACCCGATACCACCAGGAGACCAGATCCAATCCAAAAGCAAAGACAAGTTAACTTGGGTTTTCTATCCATTCAACAGAACTCATGGAGTAGAACAGAGTCTCTAGCTGCAGTGGGGTGAGGCATTCATTAGAGGTAGAACCAAGGAGTGCATCTGGTGGTCTGGCAGTTGCATAGGAACAGTCTCAGGATTGGGCTGGAGGAACCTGTCATGAGATAATTGGTCAGTTTCAGCTGGAGAAAGGTTGCTATAACTGAATGTCATCCCTGGGGCAGTTACTGCTGCTGTTACATTTGACCATTATCAGGAGAGAAATCCAGAGCCTGTGAGCTAACTTCTGTGACTTCTGATTGGTTCCTTACCATATGGCAGATGTCTGGCAGTTTCTTCCCAGTATTAGGAAAAAAACAAGGAAAGGTCAGGCCCTCAGGATAGAGGCTACGTGACAGTTTCTCCCCAGTGATTAGGGTAAGGTCAGAGACTCACCACATCCTACTGAGTCAGGGCCTTACATCTTGCTGTGTCTTCTTTGTAGGCAGTCATGGCTTCCAAACTGGGGTACTTGTGAGGGTATGGGCCTTTCAATATTTTCATATCTGTTTCAATGTCAACAGAATTAGGTCCTTTCAGCATTTTGAGATTTTTCCCTCTATTTTGTAAGTTTCATGAGCTATTAATCACAGTATTAATCATTTATAATATTTTCTTGTTTGAACCTGGAGTACACTTACAGACTTTTTCATTAATTTTTACTTTCTTAACTTTATTTTCTCATGATGAAAATCATCATCATAATCATCACCTAGATTATGAGCTCTTAAATCTGTTGAAATTTCACTGTGAGATGAGAAATAAATTTGTATGTAGACATCAAATTCTCCAAGCTATAGTCATGAGAAAATAAAAAGATTCTTTGATTCTTTTATAATTCATTGCCTTGTCAATCTTTCAAATTTAGTTGACACATTATTTATATATTTGTTTGAAACAACATACTCACTTGTTTGAGAGAGTCCTTATACAAGTACCACAACCTCCTGTGCTCTCATGTTGAGATACTTTGAAACAGAGTTATATGAATATGCTTTTCTCAAGATAACTCATGCTTTGTTGATTCATAAGGTCACATATAAATCTCTGTGTTAATTTGTCCATCATTCCTAATGTTATTGCCAACAGTCATTAAGGATTTACTTTCTTCATGTCATAAAATGGAAGATTTATGCAGTGACTATATATACAGTCATCTATGAAATGAGATGGCACTTTCTCCTGAAGAATAGCACTATGTCAAAGCACTTCTCTGGTTTGTGACTTAGAGTTATAGGAATATATACCACATCACAATATTAGTAACAATGAGATTATTCACTCATAATTGGCTTTAGACATAAAGCAAAGAAAATCCTCCATACAGTTCACAACCCCAGAGAAACTAGAGAACAAAGAAGACTCTAAGAGAGACATACATGGATCTAATCTATATGGGAAGTGGAAAAAGACAAGCTCTCCTGAGTAAATTGGGAGCATGGGGATCATGTAGATGGGGAGCACAGAAGGAAGGAAGGAAAAAACAGTTTTTTAAAAATTAACAATAGAAAACAGTAAGCTTGATCTTGAGATTTGGAGTGAGAAAAACAACTGACTTTTACTCCACTCTTTACAACTCAAATCATATATGTAAGTGTTTTTTTAGATATGTGTAATTCAATAATCCTTAACTTTCCAGTCCAATCCTTCACTTCTTGAGAAAATACAAGCTTCCTTTAAATCTTTTGACTATGCAAAATATAAAGTATAATGATTGAAAATCAATTAGAAAATTATGGTCTACCTACAGGCCTCTCCCACATTTAAGAATCCAATGGTCCTTAACACTGGGGAATCAGTGACTCTTCTGCCCACAGTTCCTCTAACACCCAATGAAATTAAGGAGCTAAAGAAAATGTCATTTAAAACATATGAAAAGAAAGATGGACCAGGTGGTGTTGGCACACACCTTTAATCCCAGTTCTTGGGAGGCAGTGGCAGATGTATCTCCTTGCGTTCAAGCCAACCTAGTATACAAAGTGAGTTACAGGACAGCCACAGTGGTTACACAGAGAAACCCTGTCTCAAGTAGCAAAAAAAAAAAAGAAAAAAAGAAAAAGAAAAAGAAAAAGAAAGAAGCGAAAAAATAAAAAAGAAAAAAAGAAAACGATGGCTGCAGGAAGAGCCTGTCCATTTGTTTCCCGGCCACCCTCACCCAAAATAACCACACAGAAGCTGAATTATTTTAACACCGGTTGTCCAATAGCTTAAGCATATTGCTAGCCAGCTCTAATATCTCAAATATACCCAATTCCATTATTTTACTTTATGCCATGAGGCTCATAGTTTATCAGCAAGGTTACAGTGCATCTGTCTCCTGCAATGGCTAAATGGCCTCTCACTGATTCCAGCTTCTTTCTTCCAGCATTCAGTTTAGTCTTCCTGCCTCACTCTACTCTGTTCTATCAGAGGCCATGATGGCTTCTTTATTCATTAACTAAGAAAAGCAACATATATACAGAAGGATTTCTCACCCCAGGTGGGAAATGAAAAAACTAACATGTTCAGTGTAGATCAGCAGTTTGAAAGGTTCACTTCAGTGAGAATTGTAATAGATAATTCCTGGAGTAGAGGGATCCTATTCATGCTTCCTTCTAAAGAAGAAAGGAATACTTCCTCATGTCGTCTTTTCCTGCTATTTCTTACACATACTGTGAGTGCTAACACTTACAGAAATAGTATTATGTACTTATTTATTTCAAAATGGAGAAACAAAAGTATATTAAGAACGGCAAATATGTAGTTCAGAGTTGTCAGTGGAATTCACTCAGATGACCTTATGATGCCATATTCTTGATCACCAAGTATGTGGTATATTCCCATAAATACTTTGTTCTCTTCATTTTCTCTACAGTTCACAAGACTAAAAGGGTCCCATAAGTTAAAGCATTCATGAAGAATCAAGTTAATACTTAATCTTGTAGAAAATTAAATGTGCAAAACAGATGATAGAATGTATAACCCAAAGGTAATAACTCTTATATTATTTTAATAGCTTTTATTTTACCTCAAATATCTAACATCGGAAGGAAAATCTGCAATGTTACTGGAGAAGGCAAGATGAAATAGCAGAAGTTAACAAGCAAATTGCTAAGATCTGCTACCCTGATTGTCTGAGCTATCATTTGTCTGTAAATTCTTCCATGGTTATCCATGTGAACTATGCTATCTTTATGGGATAAAATAAGCTAATGAAGATTAAAAAACAGATAGGGGCAAACAGTGATGGAAACTCTTCATGTGCCATTGAATCCTACCTCTGGACAGCCAGTGCAGTACCCAGATTAAATGTCTGAAGCTTTCTTCTCATAGACATGTGAATATTGCAGTGTATCATTGTGTGCTCTTCTATGAGTGCTCTCTTTTTACTTTATTAAAATACAGATTTTACTTACTCACGCATTTCTCAATTATTTCATAGCTGACTACAGTTATTACTGAGTGGATAATACTATTCTATACATACATAAATAAAAGGTCAAAGAGTGAAGATCAATATTTAAGAACAATGCAGGAATCCTAGAGGCCCCATTCTTGGCTATGAAAACCAGAAAGATTTACCAAGAACAGGAAGGGAATGCTACCATTTTGTAGGATAGTAAGGACAACCAGTTATCCACTGATTAGGTCAGAGACTCAGCACATCCTGCTGAATCAGGGCCATCCATCTTGCTGTGTTTCCTCTATAGGCAGCCATGGCTTTTGAAGTGGGGGGCTTCGTGAGGGTATGGACCTTTCAATATTTCATATTTGCTTCAGTGTCAACAAAACTAGGTCCTTTGGGTATTTTGATGATTTAATCTCTATTTTTTGTTGTTTTTATTTATTACTTTATAAGTAATACCATGCAAAATTTCAACTTCCTCAACTCCCCCCACTTCCCTCCCACTCTCCCACACATCCTTCCTCTCTCCACCTCCAGTTCTAAGAGAGGGCAGGATACCCTGCCCTTTGGGAAGTCCAAGGCCCTCCCCCCTACATCCAGGCTTGGGAAAGTATGCATACAAATAGACTAGGTTCCCAAAAGGCCAGTACATGCAGTAGAGACAAATCCTAGTGCCATTATCATTGGCCTCTCAGTGTGCCCCAATTGTCCACCACATTCAGAGGGTCCACTTTGATCACATGCTCGTTCAGTCCCAGTCCAGCTGGATTTGGTGAGCTCCCATTAGATCAGGCACACTGTCTCAGTGGGTGGACCAACCCCTCGTGGTCCTGATGTCCTTGCTCATATTCTCCCTCCTTCCACTCTTCAATTGGACCTTCGGAGCTCAGTCTAGTGCTCCAATGTGGGTCTGTCTCTATCTCCATCTGTCACTGGATGAAGGTTCTATGGTGATATTCAAGATAGTCATCAGTCTGACTAAGGGACAAGGCCATTTCATGCACCCTCTCCTCCACTGCCCAGGGATCTAGCTGGGGACATCCCTTGGACACCTGGGATCCGCTCTAGAGCCAATCCTCTTGCCAACCCCAAAATGGCTCCCTTAATTAAGATATCTTCTTCCCTGCTCCCATATCTGTCCTTCCTCCCTCTCAACCATCCTACTACCCCAAGCTCTCCCCAAACCTCCCCTTCTCCTCTCTGTATCCCCCCTCTCACCCTCTCCCCACCCCACCCCACCCTCATACTCCCAACTTTTGCCTGGCTATCTTGTCTGCTTCCAATTTCCAGGTGGATCTATATATGTTTTTCTTTGGGTTCACCTTATTACTTAACTTCTCTAAGATCATGAACTAAAGGCTCAATGTCCATTATTTATGCTTAGAATCCACTAATGAGTAAGTACATACCATATTCATATTTTTGGGTCTGGATTATCTCACTCAGGATAGCGTTTTCTATTTGCATGCAAAATTCAAGATGTCATTGTTTTTTTAGTGCTGAGTAGTACTCTAATGTGTAGATGTGTCACACTTTCTTAATCCAGTCTTCCATTGAGGGGCATCTAGGTTGTTTCCAGGTTCTGGCTATTCCAAATAATGCTGCTATGAACATAGTTGAACAAATGCTTTTCTAGTATGATTGGGCATCTCTTGGGTATATTCCCAAGAGTGGTATTTCTGGGTCCTACATAGGTTGACTCCCAATTTTCTGAGGAACCACCACTTATGCTGGAGAGGGGAATACAAACTTAACCTCTATTTTGTAAGTTTCATGAGCTATTAAGAACAGTGTTAATTGTTTAGAGTTTTTTTCTGGATTGAACCTTGAGAAGAATTTACAGAATTGTTCAATTATTTTTACTTTCTTAACTTCATTTTCTCATCATGAAAACCATCACCATCTTCATAATCATCACCTAGAGTATGAACTATTAAGTCAGTTGAAATTTCACTGTGAGATGAGACATGAATTTGTATGTGGACAGGACATCAGATTCTCCAAGCTATAGTTGTGAGAAAATAAAATCTTTCGTAATTCACTGCCTTATCAATCTTTCAAAATAAGTTGACATGATATTTAAATATTTGTTTGAAACAACATAATGAATTGATTGATAGAGTCTTTATACAATAACTACAACCTCCTGATGCTCTCATGTGAACATAAATTTTGAAACAGAGTTATATGAATATGCTATTCAAGACAGTTTGTGCTTTGTAGATTCTTATGGTCCTGTATATATTTCTGTGTAAATTGTCAAACATTTATAATGCTATTGCCAATAGTCATTATGGATTTCCTTTCTTCGTGTAATACACATGGAAGATTTATACAGTGACTATATCTACAGTCATCTATGAAATGAGATGGTTCTTTAACTCCAAGTATAACACTATGTCAAGGCTCTTCGGTTCCTAGTGACTTAGAGTTATAGGAATATATGCCTCATCAAAATAGTAGTAACAATGAGATTATTCACTCATAATTGGCTTTTAGACATAAAGCCAAAAAAATCCTGCCTACAATTCACAACCCCAGAGAAACTAGGCAACAAAAAAGACCTTAGGAGAGACATACATGAATCCAATCTACATGGGAAGTAGAAAAAGACAAGCTCTCCTGAGTAAATGGGAACATGCAACTCATAGAGAGGTTAGATGGGGAGGAAGGAAGAAGGGAGGAGAGTGGAAGAAAATATATAGCTAAATCAAAACAGTTTTTTTAAAAAGTAACAATGAGAAAACAATAAGCTTGATCTTGAGATTTGGAGTGAGCAAAACAACTGATTTTTACTCCATATTTTACTTCTCAAATCAGAATATTTAAGTGTTTATTTTGATATGCGTAATTCAATATTCCTTATCTTTCTAGTCTAATCCCTCAATTATTGAAAACATACATGCTTCCTGAGAAACAATTAATAAATGGGACCTCCTGAAACTGAAAAGCTTCTGTAAAGCAAAGAACATGGTCAACAAGACAAAACGGCAGCCTACTGAATGAGAAAGGATCTTCACTAACCCGACCTCAGACAGAGGTCTGATCTCTAAAATATACAAAGAACTCAATTTGTGATCAAAAGAACACATAATCCAATAAAAATAATGGACGATAGACCTAAAGATAGAACTCTCAACAGAAGAATCTAATATCGCTGAAAGACACTCAAGGAAATGTTCAACATCCTTAGTCATCAGAGAAATGCAAATCAAACAACTCTGAGAGAGATTCCATCTTACACCTGTGAGAATGGCCAAGATCAAAAACACTGATGACAAATTATGCCGGAGAGGTTGTGGTATAAAGGGAACACTTCTGCATTACTGGTGGGAATGCAAGCTAGTACAGTCCCTTTGGATGTCAGTGTGACGATTTCTCAGAAAATTAGGAAACAACCTTCCTCAAGACAGAGTAATACCAATTTGGAGCATATATCCAAAGGATGCTCAATCGTGACTCAAGGACATGAGCTCAACTATGTTCATAGCAGCTTTATTTGTCATAGCCAGAACCTGGAAACAACCTAAATGCCCCTCAACCAAAGAATGGATAAGAAAAATGTGGCACATTTACACAATGGAGTACTATACAGGAGAAGAAATAACAACATCTTGAATTTTGAAAGAAAATGGATGGAGCTAGAAAACATTATTTTGACTGAGGTAACCCAGACACAGAAAGAAAATTATCACATGTACTCACACATAGGTGGTTTTTAATAATAAAGAAAAGAAAACCAGGCTATAAACCACAATCACAGAGAACTTAGACAACAATGAGGACACTAAGAGAAACTTACATAGATCTAATCCACATGGGAAGTAGAAAAAGACAAGCCCTCCTGAGTAAATTGGAAGTAAGGGGACCTTGGGGGAGGGTTAAAGGTGGGGAGGGGCAGGCAGGGGAGCAGAGAAAAATGTAGAGCTCAAAAAAATCAATAACAAGCATAAAAAAGAAAATACAAGCTTCCTTCTAATCTTTTGAATAAGCAAAATAAAAAAAGTGATTGAAAATCAATTATGAAATTCTGGTCTGCCTAAAGGCCTCTCCCACGTTTCAGAATCCAATGGCCCATTAACACTGGGTAATGAGTGACTTCTATGCCCACAGTTTCCCCTAACACCTAGAGATTGTAACCCCAAAATCCACCCAAGAGACCAGATCCAAAGAAAAAGTAAAGAGTCTTTTGAATTAAGAGTTAACTTGAGTTCTTTATCCGTCCAAAAAAGTGGGTGCCTGAGAACAGACTCTCTAGCTGCAGTGGGTGAGGCATTCATTAGAGGTAGAGCCAGGGGTTGTTTGCATCTGGGGGTTCTGAAAGCTGCATAGTAACAGTCTCAGGATTGGGCTGGGGAAAACTGCCATGATTTAATTGGTCAGATACAGCTGCAGAAAGTTTACCATAATTGGAGACAATGCCTGGGACTGCTAATGATGTGGCGACATTTGACCATTATCAGGAAAGTACATCTAGAGCCGCCAGCTAACTTCTGTGACTCCTGATTGGTTCCTTACCATATGGCAGATGTCTGGCAGTTTCTTCCCAGTATTAGGAAAAAACAAGAAAAGGTCAGGCCCTCAGGATAGAGGCTACGTGACAGTTTCTCCCCAGTGATTAGGGTAAGGTCACAGACTCACCACATTCTACTGAGTCAGGGCCTAACATCTTGCTGTATCTTCTCTGTCGTCAGTTATGGCTGCCAATATGGAGGGCTTGGTGAGACTATGGGCCTTTCAATGCTTTTATATTTGTTTCAATGTCAACAGAACTAGGTCCTTTGGTCATTTTTACCGTTTTTCCCTGAAATTTCTTAAGTTTCATGAGTTATTAGACACAGTGTTAATCATTTAGATTTTTTTCTGGTTTGAACCTGCAGTAGCACTTTCAGAATTCTTCATTAATTTTATTTTCTTAACTTCATTTTCTCATCATGAAAATCATCATCATCATCATAATCATCACCTAAAGTATGAACTCCTAAGTCAGTTGAAATTTCACTGTGAAAGATAAATAAATTGTATGTGGACATCAAATTCTCCAACTATAGTTTTTATAATTCATTGCCTTGTCAATCTTTCAAAATAAGTTGACACATTATTTGAATATTTGTTTGACACAACATAGTCAAATGATTCATACAGTCTTTATGGAAGTACCACAAATTTCTGATACTCTCATATTGAGAAAAATTTTGAAATAGAGTTATATAAATATCCTTTTCTCAAGATAGTTTGTGCTTTGTAGATTCATATGGTCCCATATAAACGTCTGTTTTAATTTTTTCAATCATTAAAAGCTATTGCCAACAGTCATTAAGAATTTCCATTCTGAGTGTCATAACATGAAAGATTTATGCAGTGACTATATCTACAGTCATCTATGAAATGAGATGGCACTTTCACCCGAAGGATAGCACTATGTGAAGGCTCTTCTCTGGATTGTTATTTAGAGTCATAGGGAAATATACCCCATCACATTAAAAACAACAAAGAGAATACTCTCTCAAAAGTGGCTTTTAGACATAAAGCAAAGAAAATCCTACCATCCAATGAAATGAAGGAGCTTAAGGGATGCACCAGGTGGTGCTAGAACACTCCACACACCTTTAATCCCTTTTCTTTTGAGGCAGAGGCAGAAGGATCTTTGTGTTTTCAAGGTCAACATGGTCTACAAAGTGAGTTGCAGGACAGCCACAGTGGTTACACAGAAACACTGTCTTGAAAAGCAAAAACAAAAAGAAAGAAAGAAAGAAAGAAAGAAAGAAAGAAAGAAAGAAAGAAAGAAAGAAAGAAAGAAAGAAGAAAAGAAAGATGATGGCTGTAGCCATAGCCTGTTCATTTGTTTCCTGGCTGCCGTGACCCATAATGACCACACAGAAACTGTATTATTACAACACTGCTTGTCCAATAGCTTAAGCGTACTGCTAGCCAGCTCTTATATCTCAAATATATGTAATTCTATTATTTTATCTTTGACCACGAGGCTCAGCAAGGTTCCTGTGCATCTGTCTCCTGCAGTGGCTAAATGGCCTCTCACTGACTTCTTTCTCCAAGCATTCCATTTAGTTTTCCTACCTTTCACTACTTGGTCCTATCTTAGGCCACCATGTCTTCTATATTCATTAACCAATAAAAGCAACACATATAAAGAAGGATTTCTCATACCAGGTGGGAAATTAAAACCATAATGTGTTCAGTGTAGATCATCAGATTTAAAGGTTCATTTCGATGAGAATTGTAATAGAGAATTCCTGGAGTAGAGGGATCCAATTCATGCTTCCTCATAAAGAAGGAAGGATTGCTTACCCATGTCATAATTTTCTGCCATTTCTTACACATACCGTGAGACCTAACACTCACATGAATAATGTTATGCTGTACTCACATTATTTACAAAATTGAGGATCAAAAGTATATTAAAAAGGCAAATATGTAGTTCAGAGTTGTCAGTGAAATTCACTCAGACGATCTTGTGCTACCGTGTTTATTTTTGATTATCAAGCATGTGGTATATTCCCATAAATATGTTTTTCATTCATATGCTCTATGGTTCACATGACCATAAAGGACCTTAAGTTAATGCATTCATGAAGAACTAAGTTAATTCTTAATCTTGTAGAAAATTAAATGTGTCAAACAGATGGTAGAATGTGTAACCAAAAAGTAATGACTCTTATATATTTCAATAGCTTTTATTTTACCTTAAATATATGATATAAGAAGGAAAAGTTGCAGCATTATTGAAGAAGGCAAGATGAAATGGCAGATGTTAACAAAGAAATCACTAAGATCTGCTACCCTGATTATCTGAGCTATCATTTGTCTGTAAATTCTTCCATGGTTATCCATGGAAATTAACCTATCTTTATGGGATAAAAATAAAGTGACAATGACAAAAAGCAAGGCAGGGCTAATAATGGAGACTCTTTCTGTGCCACTGACCCCTACCTCTGGACAGCCAGAGCAGTCCCACCATTAGATGTCTGGTGCTTTCTACTCATAGACATGCGAATATTGCAGTGTATCATTGTGTGCTCTAATGTGAGTGGTTTTTTTTTTACTTTTTTAAAATACAGATTTTTCTTACTCATGCATTTCTCAATTTTTCATATCTAACATCAGTTATTACTGAGTGGTTAATACTATTCTAAACATATCTAAATAAAAAGTCAAAGACTGGAGAGCTACATTTAAGAACAATGCTGGAAATATAGAGGCCCCATTCTTGGCTATGAGATCTAGAAAAATTTACCAGGAACAGGAAGGAAATGCTACCATTTTGTAGGATAGTAAGGACAACCAGTTATCCACTGTGGAAGAAATAAAGGGAGACAGACTATTTCTACCTAATGAGCTTTGATATCTAAAAGCTTTTTTAGATTAATGTATTTTGTCTTATGAGTATAAGTGTTTGGCATGAGTGTATGTTTTTGCACTACATATGGACCACCTTCTGCCCATAAAATTTAGATGCAGGTGCTAGATCTCTGTAACAGAATAAGTCTATGATCTCTTGCTTAGAGTCTGGAACCCCCAATACCACCAAGAGACCAGATCAAATGCAAAAGCAAAGAGTCTTTTGAATTAAAATTGTTAGACCCTGATTCTGGGGTGCTAACCCCTTGAACGTGTGCCCCAAAGACCACCAAGAACCACACCAATTGTTGCAAAAGCAAGAGGTTTAATTCGACGTTTTCAAATGGGCTTCTGCTCCCCAGTAACTCAGGACAGAGCAGAGAGCCCCGAACAACAATTACAAGCAATATTTATAGGAAAAGATCTCAAGCATAGTATAGGGGTTGTGGACATATAGTGATTGGCTATAAGCATCTTATCAATAGAAGGTCATTTGGAGTTTGGCCAGTCCAATCTCCTTCGTTCCCGGGGAAAGGATACCCCCGGACATTCTCACAAGATATCATTGGGTCCACCTGGACTTTATGGTTTGGCCAGTCTTGTTTAGATAAGCAGTTAATTGGAGTTATTTACGACCTTATCCTGTTTACCAAAAGGAGGCTTCATCTTGCTAGTTAAAAGTTATTTGCAACTCCATCCTGTTCTGCCAAGAAGGGGGGTTTGGGTGCAAAAGGTGAAGGCCTAGCTAAGGAATTGATTGTATTGAACATACGTATTTTTAACCCTTACAAAAGATAACTTGGGTTTTCTACCCCTCCGACAGATCAGGTGGAGTAGAGCAGACTCTCTAGCTGCAGTGGTGCTGGGCATTTATGAGAGGAAGAGCCAGGGCCTGCATCTGGTGGTTGGGAAGCTGCATAGGAACAGTCTCAGGATTGGGCTAGGGGAACCTGCCATCAGTTAATTGCTCAGTTACAGCTGTAGAAAGGTTAACATAACCGGAGACCATCCCTGGGACTGATACTGCTGTTGTTACATTTGACCATTATCAGGAAAATACATCCGGAGCCCGGCAGCTAACTTCTGTGACTTCTGATTGGCTTCTTACCATATGGAGGATGTCTGGCAGATTCTTCCCACTATTAGGAAAAAAAAAAACAAGAAAAGGTCAGGCCCTCAAGATAGAGGCTATGTGACAGTTTCTCCCCAGTGATTAGGATAAGGCCAGAGACTCAGCATATTCTGCTGAATCAGGGCCATACATTTTGCTGTGTCTTCTCTGTAGGCAGTCATGGCTGCTAAAGTGGGGGGCTTGGTGAGGGTATGGGCCTTTCCATGTTTTCATGTTTGTTTCAATGCCAACAGAACCAGGACCTTTGGGCATTTTGATAGTTTTTACACTATATTTCATAAATTTCATGAACTATGGATCACAGTTGATCATTTAGCGTTTTTTCTGGTTTGAACTTGCAGTAGCACTTACAGAATTGTTCATTAATTTTGACTTTCTTAACTTTAACTTCGTTTTCTCATCATGAAAATCATCATCATCATTATAATCATCACCTAGAGTATGAACTCTTAAGTCAGTTGCAATTTCACTGTGAGATGAGACATGAATTTGTAAGTGAACATCAGATTCTCCAAACTACAGTTGTGAGAAAATAAAAAGAATATTTTATAATTTATTGCCTTGTCAAACTTTCAACTTAAGTTGGCATGTTGTTTAAATATTTGTTTGACACAACAAAGTCACCTATTTCATAGGGTCTTTATACAAGTACCACAACCTCCTGATGCTCTCCTGTTAAGATAAATTTTGAAATAGAGTAATTGAATATGCTTTTCTCAAAACAATTTGTGCTTTGTAGATTCATATGGTTCTGTATACATTTCTGTATAATTTGTCAAATATTTATAATGCTATTGCCAATAGTCATTATGAATTTTCTTTCATCAAGTTATAACATGGAAGATTTATACAGTGACTATATCTACAGTCATCTATGAAATGAAATGGTTCTTTCACCCCAAGGATAACACTATGTAAAGGCTCCTCTGTGGCTTGTGACTTAGAGTTATAAGAATATATACCTCATCACAATAGTAGTAACAATGAGATTATTCACTCATAATTGGCTTATAGACATAAAGCAAAGAAAATCCTGGCTACAATTCATAACCCCAGAGAAACTAGACAACAAAAAAGACCTTAGGAGAGACATACATGGATCCAGTCTACATGGGAAATAGAAAAAGACAAACTCTGCTGAGTAAATGGGAGCATGGAACTCATGGAGAGGTTAGATAGGGAGGGAGGAAGAAGGAAGGTGAGTGGAAAAATATATAGCTCAATAAAAAAAAGTTCTTTTTAAAGTAACAATGAGAAAACAATAAGCTTGATCTTGAGATTTGGAATGAGCAAAGCAACTGTCTTATATACCACTCTTTACTACTCAAATCAGAATATGTGAGTGTTTATTTAGATGTGTGTAATTCAATAGTCATTATCTTTCCATTCTAACCCTTCACTTATTGAGAAAATAATGCTTCCTTTAAATCTTTTGATTAAGCAAAACATAAAAATATAGTGATTGAAAATCAATTATGAAATTCTGGTCTATCGACAGGTCTCTCCCACATCAGAATTCTATGTCCCATTAACACTGGAAAATCAGTGGCTCCTGTGCTCACAGTTCCTCCTAACATCCAATGAGATAAATGAGTTTAAAGAAAGGAAGAAAAAAAACAGATGGACCAGGTGGTGGTGATACACACCTTTAATCCCAGTTCTTGGGAGGCAGAGGCAGATGGATCTCCTTTTCTTCCAGGCCAACCTGATCTGCAAAGTGAGTTGAGGACAGCCACAGTGGTTACACACAGAAACCCTGTGTCACGAAGCAAAATAAAATAAAATAAAGAAGAGAAAAAGAAGACTGAAAGGAAAGATGATGGATGCACGCAGAGCCTGTTCTTCTGTTTCCCGGCCACCTTGACCCAAAATACTAACACAGACAGTGTATTATTACAACATTTGTTGCCCAATAGCTTAAGCATATTGCTAGCCAGCTCTTATAACTCAAATAAACCTAATTCTATTATTTTATATGTTACCATGAGGCTCATAGTTTATCAGTAGGTTCCTGCACATCAGTCTCCTTCAGTGGTTAAATGGACTCTCACTGACTCCACCTTCTTTCTCCCATCATTCAGTTTAGTTTTCCTGCCTAGCTTTAATCTGTCCTATCAGAGGCCATCATTGCTTCTTTATTCGTTAACCAAGAAAAGCAACACATATACAGAATGACATAACAGAGGGTGGGAAATGAAAAACATAATGTGTTCAGTGTAGATAAGCAGTTTTAAAGGTTCATTTCAATGAGAATTGTAATAGAGAATTCCTGGAGTAGGGGGATCCCATTCATGCTTCCTTATAAAAAAGGAAGGAATACTTTCCCATGTCATCTTTTCCTGCCATTTCTTACACACACTATGAGTGCTAACACTCACATGAATAGTATAATGCTGTACTTACTTTATTTACAAAATGGAGAAGAAAAGTATGTAAAAAGGCAAATATGTAGTTCAAAGCTTACAGGGAATTTGCTCAGATGATCTTGGCTGCCATATTTATTCTTGATCATTAATTATGTTGTACATTCCCATAAATATTTTTTCTCCTCAGTTGCTGCATGGCTCACAAGAATGAAAAATTCTTTTAAGTTAAAATATTAATGAAGAGCCAAGTTAATACTTAACCTTGTAGAAAATTAAATGTGCAAAACAGATAATAGAATGTGTAACCAAAACATAATGACTCTTAAAATATTTTAAGAGCTTTTATTTAATATCAAATATCTGATATAGGAAGGAAAAGTTGCAATGGTATTTGTGTTTGAGAAGGCAAGATGAAAAAGTAGACGTTAACAAACAATTCACTTAGACCTGCTACCCTGATTGTCTCAGCTATCTGTGGTCTATAAATTCTTCGATGGTTATCCATGTAAACTACCCTAACTTTATGGGATAAAAATAAACTAATGATGACAAAAAGCAAAGATAGGGGAAAACAGTGATGCAAATTCTATCTGAGCCATTGAATTCTCCCTATGGGTACCAGAGCAGTACCCATATTAGATGTCTGGTGCTTTCCCCTCATAGACATGCTTATATTGCATTGTATCATTGTGTTTTCTACTATGAGTGCTCTATTTTTTTTTACTTTATTAAATCAGAGTTTACTTACTCGTGCATTTGTCAATATTTCATATCTGTCCAAGTTATTACCGTATGTTTAGTAACATTCTATACATATCTAAACAAAAAGTCAAAATGTGGAGCTCTGCTTTTAAGAAGAAGGCAGGCATTTTATAGACCCCATTGATGGCAATCAATACTAGACAGATTTGCCAAGTATACTTAGGGAATGCTAACACTTTGTAGTGTAGTAAGGACAACCAGTTATGCACTGTTGAAGAAATGAAGGAACACAAAGTATTTCTACGTGACAAGTTTTGTTACCTAAAATCACATTTGGACTAATTTATTTAGTCTTATGACTGTAATTGTTTCTCTTGAGTTTATGATTTTGCACTACATGTGGGCCTGGTGCCCATGGAATTGACATGTGTGTGTTAGTTCTCTGTAACAAAATTACAGAAAGTTTTGTGTCACAATATTGATTCTGGGAAAGGAAAGAATGTTTTCTCCAAGAAAAATAAATGTTCTTAACCACTGAAGCATAGATCTTGAATAGATTGTTGTTCATTTACCAGAATTAATTCTTAATATAATGGTGTAGGAGTTCCTTCTGTTTATGTGTTGCCTTCATTGGTTAATCAATAAAGAAACTGCTTGTCCTGATAGGGCAGAACTTAGGTAGGCAGAGAAGACAGAACTGTATTCTGGGAGGAAGAAAGCAGAGACATAGTGCCTACATGGAGTCGCCAGGTCAGACATGCTGAACCTTTCCTGGCAAGCTACTACCTCGTGGTGAACACAGATTAATAGAAATGGGTTAGGTCAAGATGTGAGAGTTAGCCAATACAAGGGTAGAGCTAATGGCCAAGCAAATTTTTTGATTGATACAGTTTCTGTGAGATTATTTTGGGTGTAAGCTAGCTGGGCGGCTGAAACAAAGGGCCCACTCTCTTACAACAATATAAGGGATGACATGCCTTTTTGATAAGAAAACAACTTTAAATTATACTGCTGTGGCCAGAGTCTGGACCATCCAAAACCAACAGGAGTCCATATACAGTGGAAAAGCAAAGAGCTTATTAAATTAGGAGTTATTTCAGATACTCCATTCATCCAACACAGCAGGTAGATTGGAGGGACTCCCTAGCTGCAGTGAGGTGGGGCATTCATTAGAGGTAGAGCCAAGGGGTGCATCTGGTGGTCTGGAAGTTGCATAGTAACAGTCTCAGGATTGGGCTGGGGGAACCTCTCAGGAGTTAATTGGTCAGTAGCAACTGTAAAAAGTGTGCTATACCTGGAGGCCATTTCTGGGGCTATTATTGCTGTTGCTGCTTTCAACCATTATCAGTAAAACAGGTCCAGAGCCTGCAAGCTAACTTCTGTAACTTATGATTGGTTCCTTATAAGAAGAAGTATGTCTGGCAGTTTTTTGCCTTGAGTTAGGGCAAAGTCTGGCAAGGTCTGGGTCTCAGGAAAGAGGATATCTGGCAGTTTCTCCCCAGTAATTAGGGCAAGGTCAGAGACCCACTCCATCTTTCTGAGTCAGGGCCCTATATCTTGATGAGTCTTTTCTATAGACAGTCATGGCTGACAAATTGGGGAACTAGGTGAGGGTGTGGGCCTTTCAATACCTTCATATCTGCTTCAATGTCAAAAATACTAGGTTCTTTGGGCATTTTGAGAGTTTTCCCCCTCTATTTTGTAAGTTTCTTGAGGTATTAATCACAGTGTTAATAGTATAGAGTTTTTCTCTGGTTTGAACCTGAAGTAGCACTAACAAACTACTTCTTTAGGTTTTTTTTCTTAACTTCAATTATCTAATCATCAAAATCATCATCACAATAACCATAATCATCTCCACAGCATTAACTCTTAAGTCAGTTGAAATTTCACTATGAGATGAGAAATAAATGCATATGTGAGAGAGAGGTCTGAGTATCCAGGGAAGTCGCAGGCCCCTGACACCCTGTGGAAACCAGGTACACTGGACAAATGCAGAGAGGGGTGAAGCACAATTTTCAGTGTTTCTGCTGCTGTGTTGGAAGTAGGAGGTCCTGGGATGTAGTGGGGAGATTGGAAAGCTGCATACAAGATTCAGTCATTGTCTTCTTCTCAGAGGCCATGAGAGAAGGTTAGTGATGAAGACCTCCATCTTCTTTCCTTCATCTCATCTTGGTTCTATTTAAATGAGCATCTGGATATTTCCTTCAGTTCTTAAACATGCTGCCAAGTCTTTCAACATCTAACCCCTAATTAACATATTCAAAACTTTTTCTTCCTGGCAGTTTTAATCTTTTGCTCCTTCATTTTTTCTTAAGTCCATATTGGTTACATGTTTTCCCCTGAAAAAATAGTTAGTATTTGGCTTCCTAAACCAAAAATTTCTAGTTTCTGTAGAATTATAATATACTGAATTAGTTTTCTATCTAACCTCTACAATATTGAAAATTTTTATATATCTATGTTGTCTTAATCTAAAAACTTTGCATATTATAAGTAATATCTGTGTACTCTTTTTGATACTGTATTATGCTTTATATTCTTCTTTTCTTTAGCCACTACATTCTTTATTTTCTAATTGACCAACAAACTAGTTCAATATAAGATTTTGGTTCAATATCATACATTCTCCATGGTCTCAAACACTTGCTATAAAACAGTACTTAAACATTATCCTAGTTTTGAAGAACTTTTGCCCCATTTTTTGAAACAATTACTGAAGGATCAGAGCTGCGTTTACTGAATTAAGGTAATCTATCCTTTTGTAATTGTTCTGAATCTTAGCTCTTAGTTGGTTCTTTCCTTTTGCCCAATCTGTTGCAATAAAGGTTTGCATATTTTTTTATTTCTTAGAAATGTATGAACTGAACATTGTCATTTGGAGTTTGACATAATTTTAGTTACAAAGAGTTCCTTAGTAAATAGTTCAATTAATGTGTGATGTTGGTCTTTATTAGCTGGATCAGGAAAATAATAAAAGATAACATGTAAATGAGTTAGTTAGAGAAAGCCTGAATGATTTCCATTAAATTGTTATTTACCAGTGTAGGCATTGAAGAACCAATTTAGTACTTAATCTTTCAGAATCTTACATGTGCAAAATAGATGGTAGAATTTGTGATCCCAAAATGGTGTCTCTTATAATATTTTAAGAGCTTTTATTTTACCTGAAATGTCTGACTTAGGAAGGAACTGTCACAATGAATTGGAGAAGTCAAGATGAAATGGCAGAAGTAAACAAAGAAATAACTACTACTTGCTACACTGATTGTCTGAGTTATCATTTGTCTGTAAATTCTAGCATTGTTATCTCTGCAATCTACCATATCTTTATGAGATGAAAATAAGCTAATGATGACAAAAAGAAAGATGGGCAAGTAGTGATGAAACCTCTTTCTGTGCCTATGATTCCTACCACTGGATAGCCAGAGCAGTACCCACATTAGATGTCTGATGATTTCTTTTCTTAGACCTGGTATATTGCAGTGTATCATCATTGTGTGTTCTACTATGAGTGCTCTATTGTTTTTAATTTATTAAAATATGGAGTTTACTCACTTGAGCATTAGTCAATATTTTCACATATGACCAGTTATTACTGTGTGTTTAATAGCATTCCATACATATGTGTTTGTGTGTGTGTGTGTATACATACATATATGTAAAGCATGGAGCTCAACTTTTAAAAACAAAGGAGAAATTTTAGAGACCACATTCTTGGCGATGAATACTTGACAGATTTACCAAACACAAGTAGGTAATGCTACCATTTTGTAGTATAGTAAGGACAACCATTTATCCACTTTTGAAGAAATAAAGGACCAGATACAATGCAAAAGCAATGAGTCTTTTGAGTTACAAGTTAACTTGGGTTCAGTGGAGAGAGCAGGAGAGACCCTCTTGCTGCAGTGCGGTGGGGCATTTGCTATGGGTACATCCAGGGTGTGCTTCTGGTGCTTTGGAAGTTGCATAGTAACAGTCTCAGGATTGGGCTTGGGGAACCTGTCAGGAGTTAATTGGTCAGTTGCAGCTGCAGAATGGTTGCTATACCTGGAGGCCAGTCTTACTGCTGTTTCTGGATTCCACCATTATCAGTAAATTATGTCCAGAGCCTGCCAGCTAACTTCTGTGACTTCTGATTGGTTCTTTACCATATGGACAATGTCTGGCAGTTTCTTTCCAGTAATTAGGGCAAAGTTAGGCAAGGTCAGAACCTCAGGATGGAGGCTATCTGGCAATTTCTCCCCGGTAATTAGGGCGAGGTTTAGGGCTCAGCAGATTCTACTGAGTCAGGGGTGTACATCTGGCTGTGTCTTTTCTGTAGGTCTTCATGGCTGCAAAACCTGGGGGATAGTTGAGGATCTGGGTCTTTCAATACTTTCACTTTTACTTCAATGCCAATAGAACTAGGTCCTTTGGGCATTTTGAGAGGGTTTTCGCCTCTGATTTTTAAGTTTCTTGAGCTATTAATAACAGTGCTAATAGTTTTGATTTTTTTTGTTTGATACTGGATTAGCACTTACAGACTTCTTCATTAGTTTATATTCTCTTACCTTCATTTTCCCATCATCAAAATCATCATTATCATCATAATCATCATAATCATCACCTAGTCTTAATGTCACCTTCTAGGACATAGCTCTTTACAAATATATCTAAGCATTTTAACGTTCCACATATTAGTCTGGAGTTTCTGCCTTTTCTTCAGCTACTAGATGCTGTCCACTCCTACCCACAGGCCCTGCAAAGGAATTCAACCTGATATAGCCGGTAATATCCTGTCAAACCTCAAAGGGAAAATTGACTGTATAGCCATTTGGTTTTGGAAATGTTCCTGTCATTTGACTTTGTTCATAATTCCTTGTCTCTCTGCCTTAACAATATTTAGGAGAATGAGCTAGCTGCTCGTTGGTTCCCAGCTGCCCGGCTAGCCTAGTCCCAAAGAAATCACACAGAAACTATATTAATTAAATCACTGCTTGGCCCATTATTTCTAGCTTCTTATTGGCTAACTCATATATTATTTTAACACATCTATATTAATCTGTGTATCACCACATGGCACTGGTGTACCAGCTAAAGTTCCCAGCATCCATCTCAGGTAGCTCCATGGCTTCTCTCTGACTCTACCCTTCTTTTCCCCAGCATTCAGCCTAGGTTTCCCTGCCTACCTAAGTTTTCCGTTGGTATTGGTCCAAAGCAGTTTCTTTATTCATTAATGGTAATCACAACACACAGAGGGAACTCCCATATCAGCGATATGTAATTCTTTTTTTCCCCATCTCCCAAATCAGTCACTATTTAAAACAGGTGATACCCATTGTCATCATTATTCCTTTAAGGTGATAAAGATTCCTGCCTTTAATTCCAAAGCAAAAAAAAGAAGGTTTAAGTCTAAGGGGATCATGTCCTTGACCATCTAATCTTCCATGAGGTAAAGGTACCAACTTCCAAAGAATAGAATCTTGAAGGAGCTAACTACTGGCTGCTCTTCAGAACAGAAGCATAGGACAATTTGACGGATGGGCTTCTGTGTTACTTTTTATTCATGTATTGATACTGAAAAAAATGACAAGAGACATGACATCACCATCACCAAAGATATCAGGATCCTGGTATTCAGATATTCTGTATGCATTATCATACTTAACAAGGTTCAGTCAGCAAAACTTATAAATCACTTAGTACATTTAAAATATTTAAATACTTAAATATCAATGTGAAAACATTTATTTCTGAGTACCAGTGATTACCATGTTTACCCCTTTATATATACTTTTAACTTTCTGAATATGTATTTGTTCATTTATTCATTTATTTATATTGGTGGGTGCCATACATGTATGGACACAGCTCTCTATGCAGGTTCTATATTGTAGTCATAACTTTTAATATATACCAGATAAACAGCCCTCTAGCTCTCAGAGATAATGGGGAATATGAAATTTAAATGTTTAATTATTAAAAGGCTTTTCATAACACAGAGAGAGTTTGGCTCCTAGCAGCAGCACTCCATTTCCTCCAAAGAAGACAGAAGACAGATGGGCACAGAACAACATCCATCCGTAATTTGTTTCATCAAGTGAAAGTGCTAACCACTGTGTGGAACTGCCTTTCATCTAAACCAGTGGATCAAATTGACTAGAATCGACAGCCCAGCTGCTCAGGGCAAATAGGCTTGTCTTCCTATAGATGTCCTAATCCAGGGTCTTCTAAAGCCTGGTAGGCCCTGTGCCAACAGAAGACAAATACAACCCTGATGCTCATGCCCATGATGACCATGGAAGAACCTGAGGAACCGCTCTAGGTAGTCAATCAAGTAAGTTCTCTGTCATTTTAAATTTAATAACCAATTAAATTCCTATCCTTCTCAAAGATCTCTGATATGATTTGGTGGATGAGATGCTTTGACAGTTTAAAAGGACAACCTCACCTAACAAATTTCAGCATAGCTTCTTACTATGTTCTAAATAAAAGGTTTTTTAAAATGTACAAATGCAGGTTACTAAAGTGTGTACCTGCAAAATTATAAAGGTCTGAGGACAAATACAAGTTATCAAATTTCTCTCTCATGCTGCCTTTCATAATCTTATTAAGAGTTTAAGTTCCCTTTGTCATTTTTCTAAAGATGCTTTTCATTGGGCATAAACATCAGTCACAGTCATTCTGGCATAAATATGCTGCTGTCTATACAAACCCAAAGAATTCTTGTGAGGTTCATGTAATCTTATTGAAGCATTCACCTTAAACGAGTCAGATACACAGCTCTCTCACCAGAAAGAAGTCAGACATACTTCTCTCAATTCTCTGGACCTGACACCCTCCTTTTCTTCAATTACCAGGAACTAAAGAAAATCTTTTTCTTCCTAAATGTAACCTTCTTCTCTGCTCTATCAACACCCTGCTGGGTCAAAGAGACACTGAACAGTTCCACATCACAAATCCTAGACAGGAGCAAAGCAATCAGCTACCCCAGGATGTGACCAACACCCAACTTTCTCAGGTTTCCTAAGACTGCAATGTCCAAAAGCCAGCAGGAAGTAGTCGAGAACTTGATAGCTCCATCCCCTTAACCTGTTGAGCCTACCTCCTTGATTTTTATTATAAAAGAAACATGGACATGTTATAATTCTTCTGGCCTTCCCTGTGACCTGTATACCTCATTCCTTTAAGAGACAAATTCAACCCACCCTCAATATCCCCCTGCTCACCATGCAAGCTAATTCTCCCTTCCTTCTCTCTCTCTCTGAATGTCCTTCTTCTGAAGAGTTAACCATTGCCTCTTCCTCCCCCTGCTCTCTTCCTATTTCTCTCTTCATTCCAAAATTCCCTTGCCCTTATATCCTTCACCATACCCACTAAATAAACTCTATACCAAAGCTCTGTCTGCATGCCATATCTGTAATTCAAGAAGCCTTAACCTTCCAGTCTAATCCTTCACTTACTGAGATAATACAAGTTTCCTTTAAATCTTTTGATTATGCAAAATATAAAGATATAGTGATTGAAAATTGAAAATTCTGGTCTACCTACAGGCCTCTTCCACAATTCAGAATTCCACGGCCAACGAACACTGGGGAAACAGTGACTCCTGTACTCACAGTTCCATCTACCATCCAATGAAATGAAGGCATATAAGAAAAGGTCATTTAAAACACATGAAAAGAAGGATAGAGCAGATGGTGCTGGCACACACCAAATACCTTTAATCCCAGTTCATGGAGACAGAGGCAGATGGATCTCTGTGTCTTCAAGACGAACCTGGTGTACAAAGTGAGTTCCAGGACAGCCACACTGGTTACACAGAGAAACTCTGTCTCAAGAAACAAAAGAAAGATGATCGCTATAGCTATAGCCTGTTTGTTTGTTTCCAGGCCACCTAACCCAAAATAACCACACAGAAGCTGTATTATTACAACACTGGTTGGCCAATAGCTTAAGCATATAGCTAGCCAGCTCAAATATACCCAATTGCACCAATTCCATTATTTTATATTTTACCACAAAGCTCATAGTTTATCAGCAAGATTCCAGTGCATCTGTCTCCTGCAGTGGCTAAATGACCTATCATTGACTCCACCTTCCTTCTCCAAGCATTCAGTTAAATTTTTCCTGCCTTGCTTTACTATGTCCTATCAGAGACCATCATGGCTTCTTTATTCATTGACCAATAAAAGCAATGCATATAGAGAAGGACTTCTCACACCAGGTAGGAAATGTAAAACTTAATATCTTCAGTGTACATCAGCAGATTTAAAGGTTCATTTCAATAAGAATTGTAATAGAGAATTCCTGGACTAGAGAGATCCTATTCATGCTTCCTTATAAAGAAGGAAGAAATATTTGCCCATGTATTTTTTCCTGCCATTTTTATACATAATGTGAGTGCTAACACTCCCATGAATAGTATTATGTTGTACTTACTTTATTTACAAAATGCAGAAACAAAAGTATATTAACAAATGCAAATATGTAGTTCAGAGTTGTCAGTGAAAGTCACTAAGATGATCTTATGCTCCCATATTTATTCTTAATCATCAAGTATGTGGTATATTCCCATAAATATTTTTTCCTTCCATTGCTCTATGGTTCACAAGAATAAAAAGGTCCCTTAAGTTAAAGCATTCATAGAGAACCAAGTTATTGATTAATATTGTAGAAAATTAAATGTGCAAAACAGATGGTAGAAGATGTAATCAAAAAGTAATGACTCATATTATTTTTAATAGCTATTATTTTACCTCAAATATCTGACATAGGAAGGAAAAGTTGCAATGGTGTTGGAGATATTAAGATGAAATGGCAGAGGTTAACAAACAAAACACTGAGACCTGCTACCCTGATTATCTGAACTATCATTTGTCTGTAAATTTTTCCATGGTTCTCCATGTGAACTATGCTATCTTTAGGGGATAAAATAAGCTAATGGTGACAAAAATATAGGGGAAAACAGTGATGGAAACTCTATGTGCAATTGACTCCTACCACTGGACAGCCAGAGCAGTATTGACATTAGATGTCTGGTGCTTTCCCCTCATAGACATGCGAATATTGCAGTGTATCATTGTGTGCTCTTCTATGAGTCCTCTATTTTTTTACTTTATTAAAATACAGATTTTACTTACTCCTGCATTTCTCAATTTTTTTGTACCTAACACCAGTTATTACTGAGTGGTTAATACTATTCTATACATATCTAAATAAAATGTCAAAGTGTGGAGATCTACATTTAATAACAATACAGAAATTCTAGAGGCCCCATTCTTGGCCATGAAAACTAGAAAGATTTACCAAGAATAGGTAGGAAATGCTACCATTTTGTAGTGTAGTAAGGACAGGCTGTTATCCACTGTTGAAGAAATAAATGAAGACAAAGTATTTCTACCTGACTAGCTTTATTATCTAAAATATAATTTATTGGTGTATTTATTTTGTCTTAAGAGTATAAGTTTTGCTTGTGTGTTTTTGCACCACATGTGGGCCTGGTGTCCATTGAATTAAATGTGGGTGTTATCTCTGTAATAAAATTACAGAACCTTTTATGCCACAATATTGGTTCTGAGACATGAATGCAAGTTTTCTTTCTTTTTCTTTTTTATTTTTCCATTCAAAAATTGACCCTTCCTCCCTTTTTCCCATTCCCCTCCTGCTCCCCCCTAACCCTCCTCCCTCCCCCTCCATCCTTAAGAGAGGGCAGGGTACCCTGCCTTGTGGGAAGTCCAAGACACTTCCCCTTCCAAACTGGAAGCATCCAAGTAAACTAGGGTCCCAAAAAGCCAATACATGCAGAAGAGACAGGTCCCAGTGATATTATTGATGGCTTCTCAGTCCATAACCATTGGCAGCCACATTTAGAGAGTCCGGTTTGATCACATGCTCCTTCAGTTCCGGTCCAGCTGGATTTGGAGAGTTCCCATTAGATCAGGCACAGTGTCTCAGTGGGTGGACCAGCCCCTCATGGCCCTAACTTCCTTGCTCATCTTCTCCCACCTACTGCTCTTCAACTGGACCTTGGGAACTCAGTCCATTCCTCTGATGTGGCTCTAGGTCTCTGTCTCTATCTCCATCCATCGGTGATATTCAAAATATTCATCAGTGTGACTATGGGGCAAGGCCAGTTCAGGCACCCTCTCCTCTGCTGCCCAAGGACCTAGCTGGGGACATCCCCGTGGACACCTGGGCTCCCCTCTAGAGCCAAGTCTCTTGCCTACCCTAAAATGGCTCCCTTAATGTAGATATCTTCTTCTCTGCTCCAAGATCTGCCCTTCCTCCATCTCCACCCTCCCATTCCTCCAAGCTCTCCCCAGTCCTTCCCTTCTCCCTTCTCCTTCCACCTCTCCCCTTCTCCTAACCCTACCCCCACTCCTACCCCCACCCCCGTGCTCCCAACTTTTGCCTGGCTATCTTGTTTGCTTCCAATTTCCAGGAGGATCTCTATATATTTTTCTTTGGGTTCACCTTGCTATTTGGCTTCTCTAGTGTTGTGAACTATAGGCTTAATGTCCTTTGTTTATGGCTAGAGTCCACTAATGAGTGAGTACATACCATATTCATCTTTTTTGGGTCTGGGTTATCTCACTAAGAATAGTGTTTTCTATTTCCATCCAATTGCATGCAAAATTCAAGATGTCATTGTTTTTTACCTCTGAGTAGTATTCTAATGTGTATATATTCCACACTTTCTTGATCCATTCTTCCATTGAGGGGCACCTAGGTTGTGTCCAGGTTCTGGCTATTACAAATAATGCTGCTATGAACATAGTTGCACTATGTGTGGGCCTGGTGTCCATGGAATTAAATGTGGGTGTTAGATCTCTGTTACAAAATTACAGAATGTTTTATGCCACAATATTGGTTCTTAGACATGAATGAAAGTTTTCTTTAAGGAAACTAAAAGCTTTAAACAAGGGAAACATAGATCTTGAATAGATTTGTTTTCATTCTACCAGAATTAATTCTTCATAAAATGGTGACATGTCTTCTTTGGTTAGAAAACAACTTTAGTCTATAATCTCATGCCTAGTGTCTGGAACTCCCAATAACACCAAGATACCAGATCCAATGAACAAAAGAGTCTATTGAATTACAAGTTAACTTGGGTTCTCTATCCATCCAACAAAACAGGTGGAGTAGAGCAGACATCCCAGCTGCAGTGGGTGGGGCATTTATTAGAGGTAGAGCCAGGGTATATCAGGGCATCTGAAAGTTGCATAGAAACAGTCTCAGAATTGGGCTGGGGGAATTTGCCATGAGTTTATTGGTCAGATACAGCTGCAGAAAGTTTCTATAATAGGAGACAATGCCTGGGACTGCATTTGCCACATTTGACTATTATCAGGAAAATACATCTAGAGCCCGCCAGCTAACTTCTGTGACTTCTGATTGGTTCCTTACCATATGGAGGATGTCTGGAAATTTCTTGCCCCTATTAGGAAAAAATAAGAAAAGATCAGTCCCTCAGGATAGAGGCTATGTAACAGTTTCTCCCCAGTGATTCGGGTAAGGTCACAGACTCAGCACATGCATTTGAGTCAGGGCTTACATCTTGCTATGTCTTTTCAGTAGGCAACCATGGCTGCCAAAGTTGGGGACTTGGTGAGGGTGTGGGACTTTCAATACTTTCATATTTGTTTCGATGTCAAGAGAACTAGGTCCTTTGGACATTTTGAGATATTTCCCTTTTATTTTTTCAAATTTCATGTAGTATTAATCATAGTGTTAATCATTTAGATTTTTTTCTGGTTTGAACCTGGAGTAGCACTTACAGACTACTTCATTAATTAATTTTTTAACTTCATTTTCTCATCATCACTGTAATCATCACCTAGAGTATGACTGATTAAGTGAATTAAAATGAGATGAGATTTCTCATCACTCTGAGATGAGAAATAAATCTGTATGTGGACATCAAATTCTCCAAGCTATAGTTGTGAGAAAAGAAAAAGAATCTTTTATAATTAATTGCCTTGTTAATCTTTCAGAATATGTTGACATGTTATATAAATATTTGCTTGAAAGAACACAGTCCCTTTTTTCATATAGTCTATATTCAAGTACCACAACCTTCTTATGCTGTCATGATGAGATAAATTTTGAAACAGTGTTATATAAAAATAACTTTTTTATGACAGTTTTGTGTGTTGTACATTCATATAGTCCCATATGGATTTCATGTGTTAATAAATCAATCATTCCTAATGCTATTGCCAGCAGTCATTATGGATTTCCTTTCTTTGTGTCATAACATGGAAGATATACACAGTGACTACATCTGCAAACACCTCTGTAATGAGATGCCATTTTCACCCTGAGGACAGCCACTATTTCAAATCTCTTCTGTGGCTTGTGATTTAGGATCATAGGATTATATGCCTTGTCACATTAAAAATACCAATGAGCAAATGGAATAAGCGGGATCTTGAGATTTGGAGTGAGGAAAACAACTAACTTTTGCTCCACTATTTACTTCTCAAATAGCAATATGTAAGTGTTAATTTAGATATGTGTAATTCAAGAAGCCATCTCATCCTTCCACTCCCAGCCTTCACTTATTGAGAAAATGCAAGTTTACATTAGATCTTTTGATTCTGCATAAGATGACGGTATAGTGATTGAAAACAAACTAGGTAATTCTGGTAGAATATCAAGTTTTGCCCACTTTTCAGAATCCCAGGGTCCATTTCCTTTGGGGAATTAGTGACTCCTATGCACACACTGACACTTACATCCAAAGAAAGGCAGGAGCTTAAGGAAAGGGCATTCAAAAGTTATGAAAAGAAAGATGCTGTCTAAGGAAAAAATTCTGTGTTGAGGAGATCAGAAACTTTAAATGGTTATTTCAGTATGAAATACAATAAGAACTTTCTGATGTAGAAGGGTTACAATTCATACTTCCTTATAAAGAAAAAAAGGATACTTGCCTATGGCATCTTTTCCTGCCATTTCTTACATATACTGTGAGTGCTAACACTCAAATGATTACTATGACGGTGTATTTACTTTATTTACACTATGGAAGAACAAAAGCGTATTAACAAAATTATATATGTAGTTCAGACTTGTCCGTGAAATTCATTCAGATGACTTGTGATGCAATATTTATTCTTGATCATCAGGTATGTGGTATATTCCCATAAATATTTTTTCTCTTCATTTGCTCTATGGTTCACAAGTCTAAAAAGGTCTCTTAAGTTAAAGCTTTCATGGGTTTTCAAGTATCATGATGCCATAGAGCAGTCTAAATAGTAACTGAAGTCTCCATGTGTTGTTTGGCACCTGGGCATTCTGGTGAAAGCAATTTTACTGGACAATGCAGAAGTGGGAAGCAACATTTTCCATCTTTCTGCCATCCTCCTGAGAAAACTAAATTTCTGGTTCCTTGTGGAAAGGATGTAAAAGGGAAGAGAAAGGCTCCATCTTTGGTTTTCTACTTTGAGGCCATGATGAGAAAAGTAGTTGTGACCATCTCCCTCTGTTTTCCTTTGCCTCATCTTGAGTCGCTTTAAAAAAGTTTCTGGCAATTCCCCACAGGACATATACAATGCCAAGGCTTTCAAGATCTATCACACTGTGAAAATGTACACTACATTTTCTTCCTGGAAGTTTTGGTCTTTTGCTCCTTAATTTGTTCTTAATTTCCTATTGATTGCATATTTTCACCTGACAAAAGCATGTAGTATTTGGTTTCTAAAGTACTATTTAATTTCTGTAGAATTATAACATAAGGTAATAATTTTGTATACTAACTTTTCAATACTGAAAATTTTCATCTATCTATATTGTTATAATCAAAAAACTAAAACATTATGAGTAATATCTGTGCATTCATTTTAGATATTGTATTTTGCTTTTTATCCTTTATTTCTTTATCTACTATGCCTTTTATTTTCTAATTTTCCAACAAACTAGTTCAATATAAGATTTGTTGTTTCAGTACCAAAAATCTCCATTTTCCCAAACACTCTTACAAAAACAGTATTTAAAAATTATCCTAGTTTCAAAGAACTTTTACTCCATTTTTCTTAACAATTATGGAAGCATCAGAGCTTCATGAACTGATTTAAGGTAATCTATCCTTTTGTAATTTTTGTGAATCTTTGCTCCTAATGGCTTCTTTCATTTTGTCAATGGAAATGGTTTGGATTTTTCTCATTTCTTAGAAATGTATGAACTGAAAATTGTCATTTGGAGTTTGACATATTTTTAGTTACAAAGGATTACTTAGTAAGTAATTTGATTAATATGTGACATTGGTCTTTTTGAGCTAGATCAGGAAAACAATGGTAAATAGCATCTGAATGGATTAGTTAGAGAAAGCCTGAATAATTTCCTTTAAAGTGTTATTTGCCTATGTAGACATTGAAGAACCAAGTACATACTTAATCATGTAGAAACTTAAACATGCAAAGCAGACAGTAAAATGTGGAACCCCAAAGAAACGACTCATAATATTTTTAAGAGCTTTTATTTTGCTTCCAATATCTGACTTAGGAAGGAAATGTCGCAGTGAATTGGAGAAGGCAAGATGAAATAGCAGAAATTAACAAACAAATCACTAAGACCAGCTACTCTGATTGTCAGAGCTATCATTTGTCTGTAAATTCTAACATGGTTATTCCTGAACTCCCATATCTTTATGGTATAAAAATAAGCTAATGATGGCAACAAAGAAAAATAGGGAGAAAATAGTGATCAAAACTCTTTTGGTGCCTATGATTCCTACCACTGGACAGCCAGAGCAGTACCCTCATTAGATGTCTGGTGCTTTCTCCTCACTGACCTGGTATATTGCAGTGTCTAATTGTGTGTTCTGCTATGAGTGCCATATTCCCTTTACTTTATTAAAATATGGAGTCTACTTGAGCATTTATCAATATTTTTATATCTGATCTAGTTATTATTATGTGTTTATATATATATATATATATATATACACACACACACACACACAAAATAGGTAACAGATGGAGCTCAACTTTAAAAAAACTAAGCAGAAATTTTAGAGATCACATCCTTGGAGATGAATACTTGACAGATTTACCAAACACAAGTAGGTAATGTTACCATTTTGTAATATAGTAAGGACAACCAGTTATCCACTGTTGAGGAAATAAAGGAAGACAAAGTATTTCTATCTGACGAGGTTTGTCATCTAACATTTATTTAGATTAATTTATTTTGTTTAATGAGTGTAATTGTTTTGCTTGAGTGTATGTTTTTGCACTACATGTGGGCCTAGTGCCCATGGAATCAAGATATGTGTGTTATATCTCTGTAACTGATACAGAAAGTTTTATTCCAAAATATTGATTCCGGTAAAGGAAGGAATGTTTTCTATAAGAACAGGAGAAGCTCTTAACCACTGAGTCATAGATCTTCAATAGATTCCTGTTCATTCAATGAGAATTAATTCTTTTTTATTTTTCCCCATATTCTTTTATTTTTTTTCCATTCAAAAAAAAATTTACATTTCCTCCCATTCTCCCAGTCCCCTCCCGCTCCCCCTTCCTCCCTCCCGCTGCTTCCTTAAAAGAGGGCATGGTGCCCAGCCCTGTGGAAAGTCCAAGGCCCTTCCCTCTCCATCCCGGCCTAGGAAGGTGTGCATCCAAATCGACTAGGTTCCCAAAAAGATAATACATGCAGAGGAGATAGGTCATAGTGACATTGTTGATGGCTTCCCATTCTGCCCTCATTGGCAGCCACATTTAGAGTCCAGTTTGATCATATGCTCATTCAGTGCCAGTCCAGCTGGATTTGGTGAGCTCCCATTAGATCAGGCACACTGTCTCAGTGGGTGGTCAAGCCCCTCACGGCCCTAACTTCCTTGCTCATCTTGTCCCACCTTCTGATCTTTGACTGGACCTTGGAAGCTCAATCCATTGCTCTGGTGTGAATGTGGGTCTCTGTCTCTATCTCCGTTCATCGGACGAAATTTCTATGGATGTGATACAGATATTCATCAGTGTGACTATGGGACAATGCTAGTTCTGGCACCCTCTCCTCTGCTGCCCAAGGACCTAGCTGGGAACATCCCTGTGGACACCTGGGATCTCCTCTAGAGCCAAGTATCTTGCCAGTCCTAAAATGACTCCAATAATGTAGATATCTTATTCCCTTCTCTAATATCCACCTTTCCTCCATCTCCACCTTCCCACTCCCCCAAGCTCTCCCCAGTCCTTCCCTTCTCCCTTCTCCTTCCCCCTCTCCCCTTCCCCTACTCCCCTACCCCTACCTCTATCCCTACCCCCGTATTCCCACCTTTTGCCTGGCAATATTGTTTGCTTCCAATTTCCAAGAAGATCTATATATGATTTTCTTTGGGTTCACCTTGCTATTTGGCTTCTCTGGGCTTGTGAGCTAAAAGCTTAGTGTCCTTTGTTTTGTGGCTAGGGTCCACTAATGAGTGAATGCATACCATAATCGTCTTTTTGGGTTTGGGTTACCTCACTCAAGATAGCGTTTTCTATTTCCATCCATTTGCATGCAAAATTCAAGATGTTATTGTTTTTTACCACTGAGTAGTACACTAATGTGTATATATTCCACACATTCTTGATCCATTCTTCCATTGAGGTGCACTCAGTTGTTTCCAGGTTCTGGCTATTACAAATAATGCTGCTATGAACATAGTTGCACAAATGCTTTTGTAGTATGATTGGGCATCTCTTGGGTATATTCCCAAGAGTGGTATTGCTGGATCCTGAGGTAGGTTGATTCCCAATTTCCTGAGAAACTGCCACACTGATTTCCAAAGTGATTGCACAAGTTTGCATTCCCATCAGCAATGGATGAGTGTTCCCCTTACACCACATCCTCTCCAGTATAGGCTATCATTGGTGTTTTTGATTTTAGCTATTCTGACAGGTGTAAGATGGTATCTCAAAGTTGTTTTGATTTGCATTTCCCTGATCACTAGGGAAAATTAATTCTTCATATAAATGGTGACATGACTTCTTTGGTAAGAAATCAACTTTAGACTTTACTCATGTGCCCAGAGTCAGGACGACCCAAAACCACCAAGAGACCAGATCCAATGGAAAAGCAAAGATTCTTTTGAATAACAAGTTAACTTTGGTTCTCTATCAATCCAAAACAGTGGGTGGAGTAGAAGGGACACCCTAGCTGCAGTGGGGTGCCATTTATTAGAGACACAGCCAAGGGGTACATGTGGTCTGGAAGTTGCATAGTAACAGTCTCAGGGTTGGGCTGGGGAAACCTGTCCTGAGTTAATTGGTCAGTTGCAGATGCAGAATGGTTTCTATACCTAGAGGCCAATCCTGGGGCTCTTACTGCTGTTTCTGGATTCCACCATTATCAGTACATTAAGTCCAGAGCCTGCCAGCTAACTTCTGATTGGTTCCTTACCATATGGAAAATGTCTGGCAGTTTCTTCCTAGTAATTAGTCAAACAAGGTCAGGACCTCAGGATGGAGGCTATCTGGCAGTTTCTCCCCAGTAATTAGGGAAAGGTTTGTAGCTCAGGACATCCTTTTGAGTCAGAGGCCTACATGTTGCTGTGTCTTTTCTGTAGGTGTTCATGGATACCAAACCATGGCGCTGGTTGCAGGTCTAGATCTTTCAATACTTTCATTTTTATTTCAATGCCAACAGAACTAGGTCAATTGAGCATTTGGAGAGTTTTTTTCCCTTCTGTTTTTTTAAGTGTCTTGAGATATCAAAAACAGTGTTAATGGTTTTGATTTTTTTCTGGTTTGATCCTAAATTAGCACTTACAGATTTCTTCATTAGTTTATGTTTTCTTAACTTCATTTTTTCATCATCAACATCATCACCTAGATTTGCTGTCACTTTCTGGTACGTAGCTCTTTCCAAATATATCTAAGCATTTTAACATTCCACACATTACTCTGCAGTTTCTGCCTTTCCTTCTACTACTTTCTACTCCTACACACAGGCCCTGCAAAAGAATTCAACCTGAGTATTGCTGGTAATATCCTGTCAAAGCTCAAAGTGAAAATTGAATGTACAGCCACTTTGATTTTTGGAAATGTTCCTGTAATTTGACTTCGTTCAGAATTCCTTGTCTCTGCCTTAACAATATGTAATTCATCTTTTGCACCTTCTCCTAAATCAGTCATTCTTTAGAACAGGTGATGCTCATTGTCACCATGATCCATTTAAGGTTATAAACATTCCTGTCTTTAATTCCAAAGCAAAAGAAAAAAAAAAGTTGAAGTCTAAGGGGATCATGTCTTTGACCATCTAGTCTTCCAAGAGGTGAAGGTACCAACTTCCAAATGATAGAATCTTGAAGGAGCTAACTACTAGCTGCTCTTCAGAACAGAAATCCAGGACAATGTGACAGAAGGGCTTCTGTGTTAGCTTTTATTTATGTATTGATACTGAAAAAGTGGCAAGAGACATGACATCACCATCACCAAAGATACCATGATCCTGGTTATCAGATATTCTGTGTTCATTATCATACTTCACAAGGTTCAGTCAGCAAATCTTATAAATCACTTAGTGTATGCAAAATATTTAAAAACAAATAGCAATGTGAAATTATTTATTGTTTGAGTAACATTGATTACCATGTTTACCCATATAATATATGTACTTTTAACTTTCTGAATATGTATTCATTTATTTGTTCATTTGTTTATGTTGGTGGGTGCCATATATGCCATACATACATGTGTGCTTCCTGGCATGTACGGAAATGAGAAAAAAAGACTTGAGCTTCACAATTCTCTGACTCTACCTTTTGAGTTCTTGTAATTGAACTCAGTTCAGTAGAAGAGAAGTGCTTAAAGCCAAGTCCCTGTGCTTCTTAAACTGTCTTAATGGACCGATTTGAGATATTTTATGTTATTTCTTGTCCTTCATGTGAGCATGTGCATACATGAGTTTGTATATATGTTTGTGAATATTCCAACATATATTCTAGTAATGGTTTACCTTTGTTGCTATTTACCCTATAAGTTTTCTTTGTAAATTTACATTCACTCAAACAAAAATTTAAATATTTCAGATTTATGGGGCAATGAAAATCATATTTTCAAAGGGTGGTTAGTGCAAATTTTAGGCAAGCATGGCCTGAGTTTCAGTAAATTCACACTGACCAACAATTTACTCCAGAAGGTAAATGTTCCCTAAGAGAAATTTTTGGTGATGCTACGTGCTGGCAGTAATCATTACATTAAAGTCAAATGAAAAGAAAGGGAACCCAACTTTATACCCTGCAAGACAGAAAATTAGTGTATTGTCAAGTTTGTGGTTCTTCCTAAAATTGTTTACCTATGTTCAGAAAACTCTGGATTTTATAGGGCAGCACATAGATGGATACTGGATCAGGATCAAGAACCTGAACACATTTTGGTTAATCTTAGAAACAAACCCTTGTCAGTGTCATTATGTCAGTCATGTAGTAGTGTACTGAGGAGATATGGTGATGTTAACTCTATGGAATGAACATTTTATTGATTTTCATGATTAATTAGAATATTTTAGTTGACTGAGAACAAGTTCCTGAGGCTTCATTGATTGGACACAGACTATAATGAACCACTAAGTCAAACAATGTGGAAAATAGTGGGTTTGTTCTTAAAGGAGCAAACATACATTTCTTGAGTTGCTAGATGCCCATAGCAAGTAAATGTCAGAATTCTGCTGGCCTTCACTATCACCTGCATACCCTGTCCCTTTAAGAGACAAGTTCTACCTACCCTCAGTCTCCCTCTTCATGCCAAGGCAAGCTAATCTGCCTCCTCACCTCTCCTCTCCTCCTTTCTCTAACTCTCTCTCTCTCAGTCTCTCTCTATATATTTCCCTCTTCTCTCCATAATCGCCTTACTCTTATATCCTTCCTAATACCCACTAAATAAACTCTGTACCCAAGTTCTCTCCACAATGTGTATCTGCCTGTCTCTCACTCGCTGTGAGGACCTGCCAGGGTCATGCTGCCTGTAAATCTTTCACTGGTGCTGTGACTAAGATAAATATTACATGTTAAGTTAAAAACCAGTACAGTCAAGTATAGACAGATATCTCCAGGCAGATTCTATATTGTAGACATAACTTCAAATATATACCAAATAACTAGCCTTTGACCTCTCAGAGATCATTAGGAATATGGAAATAAATGTTTAATTATTAAAAATCATTTCATAACAGAGAGACAGGTTGTCTCCTAGCAGCAGCACCCCACTTCCTCCAAAGAAGACAGAAGACAGATGGGCACAGAACAACATCCATCTGTAATTTGCTTCATCAAGTGAAAGTGTTAACCATTGTGTGGAACTGCCTTTCACCTAAACTCCTGAAGATCTTCAGAAAGTGGATCAAATTGACTAGAATAGACAGCCTAGCTGCTCAGGGCAAGTAGGCTTGTCTTCCTATAGATGTCCTAATCCACTGGGTCTTCTAAAGCCTGGCAGGCCCTGTGCCAACAGAAGACAATTACAACCCAGATGCTTCTGGCTATGATGACCATGGAGGAACCTGAGGAGTGTCTCTAGGTAGTCAGTCGAGTAAGTTCTCTGTCTTCTTAAATCCAATAATCAAGTAAAATTCTATCCTTCTCAAAGATCTCAGATGCAATTTGATGACTTAGAGGTTTTGCCAGTTTAAAAGGACAACTTCACCTAACAAATTTCACTATAGTTTCTTACCATGTTCTACACAAAAGCTGTTTGAGAGATATACAAATGCAGGCAATTTAAGTATGTACCTGCAAAATTATAAAGGTCTGATAACTTGATAACAAATACAAGTTATCAAATTTCTCTCTCATGCTGCCTTTCATAGTCTTATCAAGATTTTTATTCTCTTTGGTCATTTTCTAAAGATACTTTTCATTGAGCAAAATCATCTGTCACAGTCATTCTGACATAAATATGCTGCTGTTTATACAAACTCAAAGATTTCTTGTGAGTTCCATGGAATCTAATTGAAGCATTCACCTTAAAGAAGTCAGATACACAGCACTCTCACCTAAAACACGTCAGATATACCCTTCTCTTAATTCCCTGATCTTGAAACCCTCTTCCTCCTCAATTACCAGTACCTAAACTTAATATTGTCCTCTGCTCTGACAACACCCTGCCAGGTCAAAAGAGACACTGAACAGTACCACATCACAAATCCTGAACAGGAACAAAACAACCAGCTACCCCAGGATGTGAACAATACCCAGATTTCTCAGGTCTCCTAAGACTCTAATGACAACAAAAGAGCAGGAAGTAGTCAAGAACTTGATAGCCCAATCCCCTTAACCTGATGTGCCTACCTCCTAGTCTTTTTATTCTAAAAGAAACGTGGAAATGTTATAATTATTCTGACCTTCCCTGTGACCTGGGTACCCTTTCCCTTTAAGAGACAAATTCTACCTACCCTCAATCTCTGCCTGCTCACCAATGCAAGAATGCAATCTAATCTTGCCTCTTGCCTCTCTCTCTCTCTCTCTCTCTCTCTCTCTCAGTCTCTCTCTCTCTTCCCTCAGTGATTCCCTTAACCTAATATTCTTTTCAATACCCACTAAATAAACTTTATACCCAAGCTCTATCTGCATGGCATATCTGTTTGCCTCCCACTTGCTGTGGCCTGCCACCCAGGTGCGGACCTCTCAGGGTCATGCCACTGGTAAATCTTTCATTGGGACTGTGAGTCAGATAAATCTCACAGGTTAAGTTAAAAATCCATTGCAGTCAAGCTTGGACATGTCTCTCCAGGCAGATTCTATACTGTAGTCATAACTTAAAATACATACATGATAAACAGTCCTCGAGCTCATTGAGATCTCAGGAATATGGCATTTAAATGTTTAATTATTAAATGTCATTTCATAACACAGAGAGAGGTTGGCTCCTAGAAGCAGCACCAAATTTCCTCCAAAGAAGACAAAAGACAGATGGGCACAGAACAACATCCATCTGAAATTCGCTTCAACAAGTGAAATTGCCTTTCATCTATCTCCTGAAGATCTCCAGACAATGGACCAAATTAATTAGAATCAACAACCTAGCTGCTCAGCCTAGGTAGGCTTGTCTTCCTACAGATTTCCTAATCCACAGGGTCTTCTAAAGCCTGGCAGGCCCTAAGCCAACAGAAGACAAATACAACCCTGAAGCTTCTGCCCTTGATGACCATGGAGGAACCTGAGGTGTGGATCTAGGAAGTCAATTGAGTAAGTTCTCTCTCATTTTTAATTCAATAATCAAATAAAATTATATCCTTCTCAAAGATCTCAGATGCAATTTGATGGATGAGACATTTTACCAGTTTAAAAGGATAATCTCACCCAACAAATTTCAGTATAGCTTCTTACCATGTTCTAAATAAAAGGTGTTTTAAGATATACAAATGCAGGTTATTAAACTGTGTACATGCAAGTTCTAAAGGTCTGAGGACAAATACAAGTTACCAAATTCCTCTCTCATGCTGCTATTCATAGTCTTATTAAGATTTTTATTCTCTTTGGTCATTTTCTAAACATACTTTTCATTGAGCAAAAACATCAGTCACAGTCATTCTGTCACAAATATGCTGCTGTTTATACAAACTCAAAAGATTTCTTGTGAGTTCCATGGAATCTAAATGAAGCACTCACCTTAAGCAAGTCAGAAACACAGCACTCTCTCCTGAAACAGCTCAGACATACCCATCTCTCAATTCTCTTATCCTGACACCCTACTTTTCCTCAATTACCAGGACCTAAATAAAAGTTTTTTCTTCCTAAACTTAATCTTGTCCTCTGCTCTGCCAACACACTGCCGGGTCAAAGAGACACTGAACAGTTCCACATCACAAATCCTGGAAAGGAACAAAGCGACCAGCTACCCCAGGATGTGACCAACACCCAGCTTTCTCAGGTCTCCTGATGACAATGATAAGAAACCAGAAGAAAGTAGGCGAGAACTCAATAGCCCCATCCTCTAAACCTGTTGAGTATACCTCCCTGTCTTTTAAATATAAAAGAAAGATGGAAATATAATAATTCTTCTGACCTTCCCTGTAAGCTGGGTACCTGGTCCTTTAAGAGACAATTTCCACCCACACTCATACTCCCACTGCTCATCAATGCAAGCTAATTCTTCCTTCCTACTCCCTCTCTCTCCTCTCTCTCTTTCTCTCTCTTTTTCTTTCTCTCTCTCTCTTCCCTTAAGCTTATATCCTACACAATACCCACTAAATAAACATTATACCAAAGCTCTGTGTTCATGCCATATCTGTCTGTTTTCCACCCACTGTGGTCACCCACCCAATAGTGGACCTGCCAGGATGACGCCACTGTAAATTTTTCAGTATGTCTATATGTAGATGAAATACAGAAGATTTTTAAAGCTGCTGGTGTCAATTTACTCAAGGAAAAATTTACTGTCATTCCACTTACCTAATTTCTAATTTTTTTCTTAGTGAAACCAAAGAATGAGTTTTTTGATTTTGTTTTAAATCCTCCAGTGTTTTAGTTAGGGTTTCTATTGCTATGAAAAAGAACCATGACCATGGTAACTCTTATAATAAAAACAATTAATTGGGGTGGCTCACTGTATGAGCCATCTAGGAAAACTCTAAACTCTTTCTCCTTGTCTGATGTCAAAACCCTCTTTATGTCTTCATCTTTATTCAGCTTTGTTGACTGCACCACACTTCTTTCTCTTGGGTTGGTTACATTCCCTGTTATCAGCTGTCCTTAGCAGATGTCCTATTATTCTGACATCTCTAACATCCTGAGTTCTCCAAGGTAATCCAGGTTTCAATGTCACAGCTTCACGAAATGGTATCTCTGGACCCCATTCAGGGAAACCACTGATCCATGCTCAACCTCAGCATTTTTGCTTAGGTGTGGACACAAGCTGGATAGCCACTTTTATCTATGATAAACTCTAAAACCAGAACCATGTTCCAAAGCTGCCAAGTTCTGCTGCTTGTCAGGGACGGAACATGCTGCCCTCATTCAATTACATTTTCACCAACTCTATGTTTTTCATAGTTTTGCTCACTGCCTAGGCTTGGTTCTCCTGAAATTTGCTCTGTAGACCAGGTAAGCCTTAAACTCAGAGATCCCCTAGGCTATACCTTCTAAGTGCTAGGACTAAAGGTTTGCCTGTCCACACCTGGTTCTAAGCTTTTCCTTATTCCTTTTCATAAATTGGAAACTTAGGTGAGTGGGATCTTCCTTCTGAGTTCATCACTCCCAAAATTCCATTTCTTATTTTGTTAATCTCCTTGAACACAAGATTTAGCTCCATTCCACTTTTTGCTGCTCTTTTTCTCTTAAAATTCACGTTTTGTAATTGACCCTGCTCAACTTGTTCCTTTTCATCATAAATCTTACTCAGAGTTACGACTAATAACCAGACTATAGGGTCAGTAGTAGGCTCTTTGAGGTTTCCTCTGCCAAGGGAATTAATCTAAAACTCATTACTTTAGACTCAGGCAGATTCTTCAAACAAGAGCAAAAATAAGCTATGTTTTTCACCAAAATATCACAAGACCAGTTTCCAGAACATGCTAATTTTCTTTTCCTCTGAAACCTCTTGATCCCCACAGCTCATCAAATTGCTTGTATTCAGCACCACTGTCTTCCGTGATCCTACTACTATTGTCCAGTATAATCACATTTAAAGCATCCCTTTACTTTCCTAATATAAACTCCCAAAGTCCATATTACACTAAGCAAAAACATGGGCAGGCCTCTCACAGAAATACCACTGTCCCTGGTGTCAACTTTGATCATAATTAGGGTGTCTATTGCTGTGAAGACACACCATGACCACAGCAACTCTTTTAAGGAAAATACATACTTGGGGTAGCTTGCTTACAGGGACATAGGTTCAGTCCAGTATCATCATTGTGGGGAGCATGGTGGCATGCTGGAGAAGTACCTGAGATTCTTATATTGTGCAAGCAACAGAAAGTCAACTGAGACACTGGACTGTTGTGGGAAGCTGCTTGTTTCTTCCTGGATGCTCAGCCACAAAATAACCACACAGAAATTGTATTAATTAAATCACTGCTTGGCCCATTAGCTCTAGTTTCTCATTGGCCGACTCTTACATTTTAATTTAACCCACCTCCATTAATCTGTGTATTGTCATATGGATGTGGCTTACTGGGTATATTTCTGGCATCTGTCCCCAGCAGGGCTATATGGCTTCTCCTTGACTCTGCCTTCTTTTCCCCAGCATTCAATTTAGTTTTCCCCACCTATCTAAGTTCTGTCTTGCAACAGGCCCAAAGAAGTTTCTTATTAATCAATAGTAATCACAGCATACAGAGTGAAATCCCACATCATTGGAAGTATTCTGGCATGTAACCTCAAAGTCCACACCCACAGTGATATACACTTCCTCTGTCAAGGTCATAGACACTCCAGCAAGGACATACCTTTTAATAGTTCCACTGGTTATGAGATTATGTGGACCAATTACTTTCAAAGTACCACATCTAGGAAATATGATCATTAATAAATATACCTCGTAGCCCTCAACAGAGAATCTTCTTTTTACACTATACAGAGGCTATTGCAGTTTTCCTTTGTTGCTCAAAATGAAAAGAACAAGTGCCCAACTCTAATCAGTACATTGAGAATGTAATGGTTATACCAAAGCCTCAGAGGGCTTTGTGGAAATAGAGGCAGAATACTTTAAAAAAAAACACTAAATTTAAAACTTTAAATGACAGCTACAGAGTAACAGCATGTTAAACATTCATTATTTCCTAAACATATATATATATATATTTCATTAATGTAAATATAAATATATATTTCATGAAAGAAAAGGGGAATCTTGTTAAAATAAGGATTTCAATGAAAAAAGATATAGATATTAAAGAAATAATGGGATGTAAAATACTAAGATATATTATATACATTTATCAAACAGTCAAAGAATTAAAATGAAATAAAGACTAATGAAATGACTCAGCAGATAATGGTATTGATGTTCAACCTTGGCAATTAGAATATGATCCCTGGAACATATATAAAAGTAGATATAGAAAAGTAACTCCACACAATCTCCTCTGAGCCTCACATATATTCAAAGTATGAATGCACACACACACATACAAACACACACACACAGTATAAAGATTAATCTTCCCTGTCTTGTGGTAGATTGATTCCCACTTTTCTGAGAAACACTCACTGACTTACAGGGTGACTGTACAATTTTGCACTCCCACCAGCAATGGAGGAGTGTTTGCTTTGCTCCACATCCTCTCCAGTATGAGCTGCTACTGTGTTTTTTATCTTAGCCATTCTGACAGGTGTGAGGTGGATTCTCAGAGTCATTTTAATTGTCATTTCCATTATTGCTAAAGATGTTGAACATCTTCATAAGTGTTTCTCAGATAGTCAAGATTCTTCTGTTGAGAATTCTCTGTTGAGATCTGTACCCGATTTTTAATTGGATTATTTGGTTTGTTGATATCTAGGTTCTTGAGTTCTTTATGAATTTTGGAAATCAGATATCTGTCAGGTGTACAGTTGGTGACGATCTTTCCCTATTCTGTACACTGGTAATTTATCCTATTTATGGTGTCCTTTGCCTTAGAGAAACTTCAATTTCATAAGGTCACATTTATTAATTACCTATTTTAGTGCCTGTGCTATTGGTGTTCTCTTCAGGAATATGTCTCTGGTGCAAATGTGTTTGAGAGTATCTCCCACTTTTTCTTCTATCAGGTTTAAGGTATTCGGATTCATGTTGATCCCTTTGATCACATGAACTTGAGCTTTGTGCAGAGATATAGATATGGATCTGTTAGCATTCTTCTACATGATTACATCCAGTTAGTCCAGCACCAATTATTTAAGATGCTTTCTTTTTTCAATTGTATAATTTTTGCTTCTTTGCCAAAAATCAGGCTCCATAGGTTGTAGGTTTACATCTCAATCTTTGATTTCATTCCAGTGATTCACCTATTTGTTTTATACAACTCTCATGCAATTTTTCTTACTATAGCTCTGTAGTAGAGCTAAAAGTGATGGTGATACCTCAGGAAGTTCTTGTTATTGGCAGGGTTCTTTTAACTATCCTGGATTTTTTGTTTCTCTATATGAGGTTGAGTATTGTTCTTTCAAGTTCTGTAAAGAATTGTATTCAGACTTTAATTTTGACAAACCAGACCTACTGCACTGTAGTTTCCCTAGCTATCTCTTGTTAGAAATCAATATTTGAAACTATATTGAGATTATAAGTTTACAGGAGTATTTTTCAGCATACTTAGCACATAGATCGCATAGGGCTTGAGCACACTGGGTGGCTGTGTAAGTTGCCTGAAGGCTTGTTCTTTCATGTGCAGCCATGGAACAAAGAAGTGTCAGAGCCTGGTTTGGCTAAGTATTCTGCCAGAATTTGGTCCTCTTTGGTTGAAGGAACCATAACTATTAGGATTTGTTGTATTGTTTCATTCTTCAGCCAAACAATTTTATTTGCCGTTTGCCTAGGTACATGTCCTACTTAATCTCATTTACTTGGTCGCAAGAGCAATGTCAAGAATGTGTTCCATATCATGGAATGGACCTTAAATCCAATCAAATAATTGTTCATTATTTCCACAACATTTGTATCACTATTACAACAATATATCGTGTAGGAAAGTCCAAGGTTTACTTCAAAGGCCTGAGAGCTGTGTTGGTGTTAAATGTCTCCCAGGGAGCATTTATAACACCTTGAATTATGAGAAATGCTATCCAGGAGCCATGAAGAAAGCAACTCAGATTCTCTATGTTCAGTCATATCTATAATTGTCGGTCCTTAGAAATAGGAACTTGCTATTTGTTTGTGTAAAACAAACATTAGCCTACAAAATGATCCTAAATATTTGAGGAATCACACCGGGAAACGTTGGCCAAGAAATCTATTAAGAAGAATGGGACTGAACCTGCTACCTAGGCCAGAGTGAGTCTGAGAAAGCAAGCTCCACAGGAGTGGATTCTGGGGGCCAATCCAGTCCTGAGACACTGGAGGACCAGGATTGAGTCATCAACCTGGTCCAGAGAAGACAAGAGAAAGGAAACTCTACCAGAACAGGTACAGGGAAATAACCGCTGAGGGTCCTAGCATAAATCTGGGGCCTCCAAGGAAGTAAACCTAAGCCAGGACCCCTGTGGTTGTTTGCCTGAGTCTAGGAACTCCAAGGAACTGGGCCTGAGCCAGGACCTCTTCCATTCTGTCATGAATCTGGGACTTCTGATTGAGTAGGCAGGAACCAGAGATCTCTGTATGTCCAGGAATGTGTGTGGGACCACAAAGGGAGTAGGCCTGAGCCAGGACCTCTGTGGGTCCAAACTTGGTTCTGGGATACCAAAGGGAATAGGCAGGAACCAGAAACCTCTGCAGCTCTGGTCATGAGTCTGGGACCTCTGAGGGAGTAAGCCTGAGCCAGATCCCTACAGTTCTGGGTGCACCAGAGCCTGGGAACTCCAAGACAGTAGACCAAAGTGAGAAACCTTTGCAGGACAAAATCCAAGCCAGGGACCTCTGCAGAAGTAGATCGAGACCAGGATTTACAGAAACAGGTAAAGCTGGCAACCTAGACCAAAGTAGGCCTAAGAGAGAAAATGCCAAGGGAGAAGAGCAAAGTCCATGAGCACTGAGTGATCTCCAGGAAGACAGAGTGACCAACATGGTAACTAGAACTGTGGCATTGACTGTACTATGAGTAACAACCATCTGAGCTTTGGATTCACTGGCACCTAGAATATTAATCAACAGAATCACAGACAGCCCCAACCACACCTATTAGAGGAAAAGATGCATAGAAAAGGTAAGCACACAGGCAACATCACAAAGAGCAATACAACACCAGCAAAACCTAAAGACCCTACAACAGCAAGACTTGAACAACCAAATATAGATGAAGCAGACGAAAATGACCTCAAAAAAATGGAGGAAAAGACAAACAAAAAATTGGAAGACATCAGCAAATTCCTTAAAAAGAGCCAAAAAAAGCTCACTCCAACATATGAAAGAAACTATACAAGACTTGAAAATTGAAGTAGAGACAATACAAGCCTAGGTAATTACAGAAACAGAAATCATGAGAAAACGATCAGGATCCACAAACACAAGCATGAAGAACAGAATACAAGAGATTGAAGAGAGAATCTCAAGCGCTGAATATACAATAGAGGAAATAGATGCATCATTCAAAGAAAATATTAAATCTAAAGAAAGCTTAACCCAAAATATTCAGGAAATATGAGACACCATGAAAAGGCTAAACCTAACGATAGGTATAGAAGAAGGAGAAGTTCAACTCAAAAGCACAGTAAATATATTTAACAAAATCCTAGAAGAAAACTTTCCCAACCTAAAGAAAGATATGCCTATGAAGCTACAAAAAGCTTACAGAGGTTTTTATGAGTAGGCATATGAGTGAAATCAACCTGCCAATCTTTGCCCAGTTGGTGTCCGCGAAGCTGGTGTAGAGACTGACGTATGTGCAGAGCCCCTTGTGGGTTGGTTTGGGCACACGTCTGGCAGGAGGATGAACGTGGCATGCTGGGATTTGGGTCCAGACCAATACAACGCTCAGGCCTGGGGGCTGGGATGAATGCAAGGGTCTGGGGGCTACGCTCCAAACTTAGCAGTGAGAACCATACTCAGATGGGCAGGCTGGTGGGTACTTGCACAATCAAATGTGGATCTGGTAAAGACAGAATTTTATGTGAAAGTGTACAGATACACTAAATAAGGCTCTACAATCCTGAACGAAATTTGGTTCAGGAAAGAAAGAATGTCATTTTTAGGAGACTTAAGTGTAAGGTGTTTTTGTTGTTCTTGTTCTTTTTCTTGTAAATTTTTGTTGTACTTGCTCTACCTTATGCTGTCAGGCATCTATCTCTAGAGCTTTATCCATGCTTACCTAGTGCTCTAGAGGTGTTTGACAATGTCACTCCACTGATTCAAGTAATTTTAAATGATATATTTCCCTATCACCTACGTCATCATTTTCCAATAAGCAACTGTAATATTTTTCATAACCTCTCATCTTATGACCGTTCTGTCCAATTTGGTAGGTTTTACTCTGGTTCTCAACACCAGCATAGCAAAATGAAATTCAAAGTCCTCGTTCCTTGAACATCATCTTTCACTGTAATTTCTACAAAAGGTGCTCTACTCATGGTGGGTAAATATGTTGAGATCCAAAAAGAGTCCAAACTAAAGGTCCAGGGGAATTGTGGACATGGGTGAAATAACTTTGTCCCCATCCTCATAACAAGAGCTGACACCTAAATCTCTGATTGTATGTCAAAACTCATCCTCATTGTGTCTTAAATTATAACTCTACTTCTGGACAGGAGAGAGATTTAGAGTCCCTCACAAGCCACCTAAGGTCAATAGTTCATTTGACCTCGCTCTCTGTGTGTGTACTGCATTTTCTTTATGCTATCAATTATTTCTACCTAAACCAGGAACTCTAGAACAGGGTTTATATAATACCATTCTTGCACAGTGTGTGTCCTGTCACCAAATGATGAAAGAACCTTCCTTACCAACTGAAAATATTACATATCTCTGGCCTCTTTCCCTGAAACCTCAACATGTGGAGGCTGAGTGTTAATAGTAGTAATTAATATTGGCCTTAAGAAACCTGCCATTGCCCTGGAGATCTTTTCAGTGATTAAAGCTACTGAATACTCTTCCACAGACCTGTGTTCAATTTGCAGCACCCACATCTGTGCTGAGAATGATCTGAGACACCAGTCCCAGGGGATCAGTGGGACTCTGCTGCCCTCCCCATGATCTGCAGACAATGAGTGCCACATACATCCATTCAGAAAATAAATTTAAGTCATTTAAAATCTGTCTTTGCAATTGACATTTTTTTCTATTTTCTAGACATGGTTTCTCAATAGCTAAGGATCCAGTCCTGACACTGGCTCTGTAGACCAGGCTGGCCTTGAACTCACAGAGAACATCCTGCCTATGTCTCCCAAGTGCTGGGATCAAAGGCATGTGCTAGGACTGCTTGGCAACAATTTTCATATTTGTGAAGCAAATTCGATCTATTTAGAAATATTCCTAGTAAAACTGAGGCAGATGTTGGAATTTACTGTCGCATGTTTAAGGCAGGATCTCTTAATGCTTCTGCCACAGCATTAGATAATAAGCTCTGAGGGAATGTTCTTATTATTACTTTTCCAATTTACATTGGATAATTTTCATTCCAGGTTTCTCTTTGTAGACATTGTGTAGTCTGTATTTTCAGTATTTTAAATTGTAGTATATTTGAGGTAAAACACATACACACACACATACACAGAGACATACACACACTATGTCTATTTTCACTTATATTCCTAAATATTTCCTGTATCTGGATTGCATGCAATACACCTTTATTCTTATTAAAGATATTTAACCTAACAAAAGTTCATATTCCTGAACATCCTCATAAATTTTTAGTCAGTTATATAATAAATAAAATGTGTTGTCTACTCTATATTCAAAGAAAGAAAATGTCTTTTTGGTTATTTTTTATGGGGTATAAGTTATGTAATTTTAGACTTTAGTTTTAGGACTACTAAATTATTGGGGATTTTTGTTGTTTGTGTTAGGTTTTTTTGCTCTTGGATTTCAAGGCAGGGTTTTTCTGTAGTTTTGGAGCCTGTCCTGGAACTAACACTTTTAAATCACACTGGCCTCAAAGCCATAGAGATCCACGACCCTTTTAATCCCCACTGCTGGAATTAAAAGTATGTGTAACCAATGCTTGGCATAGGACTATAGCCTCTTAAATCAGTTGAAATTTCAGTGTTAGATGAGACATAAATTTGTATGTGAACATCATATTTTCCAAGCTATAGTTATAAGAAAATATAAAGATTCTTATATAATTCATTGCCTTGTCACACTTTCAAAATAAGTTGACACATTATTCGAATATTTGTTTGAAACAACATAGTCACTTGTTAGAGAGAGTCTTTATACAAGTACCACAACCTGCTGATGCTCTCACATTGAGACATATTTTGAAAAAGAGTTATATGAATATGGTTTTCTCAAGATAATTCCTGCTTTGTAGATTCATATGGTCCCATATAAATTTCTGTGTTAATTTGCCCATCATTCCTAATGCTATTGCCAATAGTCATCAAAATTTTACTTTCTTCAAATCTAGAGTCTGTAACCCCCAAATCCACCCAAGAGACCAGATCCAATGATAAAGCAAAGAGTCTTTTGAATTACAAGTTAACTTTGGTTCTCTATACATCCAACAAAGCAGGTGCAGTAGAACAGACTCTCTAGCCGCAGTGGGACGAGGCATTCATTAGAGGTAGAGCCAAGGGTTGCATTTAGGGGTCTGAAAGTTGCATAGTAACAGTCTCAGGGTTGGGCTGGGGAATCTGCCATGATTTAATTGGTCAGATACAGCTGCAGAAAGTTTACCATAATTGGAGACAATGCCTGGGACTGCTAATGATGTGGCGACATTTGACCATTATCAGGAAAGTACATCTAGAGCCGCCAGCTAACTTCTGTGACTTCTGATTGGTTCCTTACCATATAGCGGATGTCTGGCAGTTTCTTCCCAGTATTAGGAAAAAACAAGAAAAGGTCAGGCCCTCAGGATAGAGGCTACGTGACAGTTTCTCCCCAGTGAATAGGGTAAGGTCAGAGACTAACCACATCCTACTGAGCCAGGGACTTACATCTTGCTGAGTCTTCTCTGTAGGCAGTCATGGCTGCCAAAGTGGGGGGCTTGGTGAGAGTAAGGAGCTTTCACTGCTTTCATATTTGCTTCAATGTCAACAGAACTAGGTCCTTTCAGCATTTTGAGAGTTTTTCCCCTAAATTTTGTAAGTTCCATGAGCTATTAAACACAGTGTTAATTGTTTTTTTGGTTTTTTTTTGGTTTTTTTTTTTTGCTGGTTTGAACCTGCAGTAGCACTTTAAGAAGTCTTCATTAATTTTATTTTCTTAACTTCATTTTCTCATCATGAAAATCATCATCATCATCATAATCATCACCGAAAGTATGAACTCTTAAGTCAGTTGAAATTTCACGGTGATACAAGAAATAAATTGTATGTGGACATCAAATTCTCCGACTATAGTTGTGAAAAAATGTAAAGAATCTTTTTATAATTCATTGCCTTGTAAGTCTTTCAAAATAAGGTGACATGTTATTTGAATATTTGTTTGATACAACATAGTTAACTGATTTATACTGTCTTTATACAAGTACCACCACCTTCTGATACTCTCATATTGAGAAAAATTTTGAAATAGAGTTATGTAAATATCCTTTTCTCAGGACAGTTTGTGCTTTGTAGATTCTTATGGTCCCATGTAAATGTTTGTGTTAATTTTTTCAATCATTACTAATGCTATTACCAACAGTCATTAAGAATTTCCATTTTTCGTGTTATAACATGGAAGATTTATGCAGTGACTACATCTACAGCCATCTATTAAATGGGATGGCACTTTGAACCCAAGGATAACACTATGTAAAGGCTTTTCTCTGGATTGTTATTTAGAGATATAGGAATATGTGACCTCATCACATTAGAAGCAACAAAGGGAGTACTCACTCAAAAGAGGATTTTAGACATAAAGCAAAGAAAATCCTCCATACAGTTCACAACCCCAGAGACACTAGAGAACAAAGAACATGCTAAGAGGGACATACATGGATATAATCTGTGTGGGAAATACAAAAAGTTGAGATCTCCTGAATAAAATGGGTGCATGGAAATCACGGCAGAGGGTAGATGAGAAGAGGCGTAAAAGGAAGGAAAGTGCAAAAAAAACATAGCTCAATAAAAACAGTTTTTAAAAAGTGAAAATGAGGAAACATGATAACCTTGATCTTGAGATTTGGAGTGAGCTGACAACTGACTTTTACTCCACTCTTTACTACTCAAATCAGAATACATTAAGTGTTTATTTAGATATGTGTAATCAAGAAGCCTTATCCTTCCAGTCTAGTCCTTAACATTGAGAAAATACATGCTTCCTTTAAATCTTTAAATTGTGCACAATATTAAGATATAGTGATTGAAAATCAGTTAGGAAATTGTGGTAAAACTTCAGGTCTCTCCCACATTTCAAAATCCCATGGCCCATTAACACTGGGGAATCAGTGACTCCTGTGCTCACAGTTTGTCCTACCATCCAATGAAATGAAGGAGCTTAAGGGATACACCAGGTGGTGCTAACACACACCACACACCTTTAATCCCAGATTTTTTGAGGCAGAGGCAGAAGGATCTTTGTGATTTCAAGGCCAACCTGGTTTACAAAGTGAGTTTCAGGACAGCCATAGGGGATACACAGAGAAACAATGTCACAAGAAGCTAAAAAAATGAAAAAAGAAAGAAAGGAAAGATGTAGCCATAGCCTGTTTGTTTGTTTGTTTGTTTCCTGGCTGCCCTGACCCAAAATAACCACACCGACACTGTATTATTACAACACTGCTTGTCCAACAGCTTAAGCAGATTGCTAGCCAGCTCTTATATCTGAAATACACGCAAAATTTTATTATTTTATCTTTTACCAGGAGGCTGACAATTTATCAGCAAGGTTCCAGTGCATCTGTCTCCTGCAGTGGCTAAATGGCCTCTCACTGACCTCTTTCTCTGAGCATTCCATTTAATTTTCCTGCCTTTTGCTACTCGGTCCTATCTGAGACCACCATGGCTTCTATATTCATTAACTAATAAAAGCAACACATATACAGAAGGATTTCTCATACCAGGTGAGAAATGAAAAACATAATGTGTTCAGTGTATATCAGCAGTTTGAAAAATTCATTTCAATGAGAATTGTAATAGAGAATTCCTGGAGTAGAGGGATCCAATTCATGCTTCCTTATAAAGAAGGAAGGATTGCTTACCCATGTCATATTTTCCTGCCATTTCTTACACATATCGTGAGAGCTAATACTCACATGAATAATATTATGTTGTACTTACATTATTTACAAAATTGAGGATCTAAAGTATATTAAAAAGGCAAACATGTAGTTCAGAGTCATCAGCGAAATTCACTCAGATGACCTTGTGCTACTATGTTTATCCTTGATCATCAGGTATGTGGTAAATTCCCATAAACACATTTTTCTCTTCAGATGCTCTATGGTTCAAGAGACTAAAAAGGACCGTAAGTTAAAGCATTCATGGAGAACTAAGTTAATACATAATTTTGTAGAAAATTAAATGTGCCAAACAGAAGGTAGAATGTGTAACCAAAAAGTAATGACTCTTATATATTTTAATAGCTTTTATTTTACCTCAACTATCTGATAAGAGAAGGAAAAGTTGCAATGTTATTGGAGAAGGCAAGATGAAATGGCAGATGTTAACAAAGAAATAACTAAGATCTGCCACCCTGATTGTCTCAGCTATCATTTATCTGTAAGTTCTTCCATGGTTATCCATGTGAACTACGCTGTCTTTATGGGATAAAATAAGCTAATGATGACAAAAGAAAAAGACAGGGAAACTCTTTCTGTGCCATTGACTCCTACCACTGGACAGGCAGAGCAGTCCACCATTAGATGTCTGGTGCTTTCTCCTCATAGACATGCGAATATTGCAGTATATCATTGTGTGCTCTAATATGAGTGCTCTTTTTTTTTTTACTTTATTTAAACACAGATTTTACTTACTCATTCATTTCTCAATTATTTAACAGCTGACCACAGTTATTACTGAACGGTTAATGCTATTCTATACATATCTAAATAAAATGTCAAAGAGTGGAGATCTGCATTTAAGAACAATGCTGGAAATATAGACGCCCCATTCTTGGCTATGAAAACTAGAAAGATTTACCTGGAACAGGTAGGGAATGCTACCATTTTGTAGGATAGTAAGGACAACCAGTTATCCACTGTTGAAGAAATAAAAGGAGACAGACTATTTCTACCTAATGAGCTTTGTTATCTAAAAGCTTTTTTAGATTAATTTATTTATTTATGGGTACAAGTGTTTGGCTTGAGTGTATGTTTTTGTACTACATATGGACATTCTGCCCATAAAATTAAGATGTAGGTGCTAGATCTCTGTAACAGAATTAGTCTATGATCTCTTGCCTAGAGTCTGGAACCCCCAATACCACCAAGAGACCAGATCAAATGCAAAAGCAAAGAGTCTTTTGAATTAAAAGTTAACTTGGGTTTTCTACCCACCCAACAAATCAGGTAGAGTAGGGCAGACTCTCTAGCGCAGTGGGGTGAGGCATTCATTAGAGGTAGAGCCAGTGGTTGTTTGCATTTGGGGGTCTGAAAGTTGCATAGTAACAGTCTCAGGATTGAGCTTGGGGAATCTGCCATGATTTAATTGGTCAGATACAGCTGCAGAAAGTTTACCATAATTGGAGACAATGCCTGGGACTGCTAATGATGTGGCGACATTTGACCATTATCAGGAAAGTACATCTAGAGCTGCCAGCTAACTTCTATGACTCCTGATTGGTTCCTTACCATATGGCCGATGTCTGGCAGTTTCTTCCCAGTATTAGGAAAAAACAAGAAAAAGTCAGGCCCTCAGGACAGAGGCTACGTGACAGTTTCTCCCCAGTGATTAGGGTAAGGTCAGAGACTCAGCACATCCTACTGAGTCAGGGCCTTACATCTTGCTGAGTCTTCTCTGTAGGCAGTCATGGCTGCCAAAGTCGGGAGCTTGGTGAGGGTATGGGCCTTTCAATGCTTTCATATTTGCTTCAATGTAAATACAACTAAGTCCTTTAGGCGTTTTGAAAGGTTTTCCCCTCTGTATTGTAAGTTTCATTAACTATTAATCACAGTGTTAAACATTTAGAGTTTTTTTTTCTGGCTTGAACCTAGAGTAGCACTTACAGAATTATTAATTAATTTTTATTTTCTTAACTTTATTTTCTCATCATCAAATCATCATCATCATCATAATCATCACCTAGAGTATGAACTCTTAATTCAGTTGAAATTTCACTGTGACATGAGACATGAATTTGTATGTGGACACCTAATTCTCCAAGCTATAATTGTGAGAAAATAAAAAGAATATTTTATAATTCATTGTCTTTTCAATCTTTCAAAATAAGTTGACACTTCATTTGAATATTGTTTGATACAACATAGTTAATTGATTCATACAGTATTTATACAAGTACTACAACCCCCTGAGGCACTCATGTTGAGATAAGTTTTGAAATAGAGTTATATAAGTATCCTATTCTCAAGACAGTTTTGCTTTGTAGATTCATATGGTCCCATGTAAATTACTGTGTTAATTTTTTTCAAACATTCATAATGCTATTGCCAACAGTCATTAAAAATTTCCTTTCTTCATGCCATAACAAGGAAGATTTATGCAGCGACTATTATCTACAGTCATATATGAAGTGAGATAGTTCTTTCACCCCAAGGATAGCACTGTGTCAAGGCTCTTCTGTGGATTCTGACTCAGAGACATAAAAATATATACTTCATCACAATAGAAGTAATAATGAGAATATTCACTCATAATTGGCATTTAGACATAAAGCAAAGAAAATCCTGCCTAAAAATCACACTCCAGAGAAACTACACAACAAAAAGACCATATGAGAGGCATACATGGATTCAATCTACATGGTATTTGGAAAAAGACAAGATCTCCTGAGTAATTTTGGAGTACAAAACTCATGGAGAGTGTTGACGAGGAGGGGGAAGAAGGGAGGAGAGTGGAAAAAATATATAGCTCAATAAAAACAGTTTTTTTTTAAAGTAACAATGAGAAAACATAATAACCTTGATCTTGAGATTTGGAGTGAACAAAACAACTGACTTTTACTCCACTCTTTATGACTCAAATCAGAATATGTAAGTGTTCATTTAGATATGTGTAATTCAAGAAGCCTTATCCTTCAAATCTAATTCTTCACTTACTGAGAAAATACAAGATTCATTCTAATCTTTTGATTATACACAATATAAAGATACAGTGATTGAAACTCAATTAGGACATTCTGGTAAACCTACAGGTATATTCCACATTTCAGAAACCCATGGCCCATTAACACTGGGGAATCAGTGACTCCTAAGGTCACAGTTCCACCTCCCATCCAATGAAATGATGGAGCTTAAGGAAAGGTCATTTAAGACATTTAAATAAAAGATGAACCAGGTGGTGGTGACACACACCTTTAATCCCAGTTCATGGAGTGGGAGGCAGATGGATCTCCTTGTGTTCAAGGTCAACCTGGTCTACAAAGTGAGTTCTAGTACAACCACAGTGGTTAAGCAGAGAAACACTGTCTTGAGAAGCTAAAAGAGAAAGAGAGAGAGAGAGAGAGAGAGAGAGAGAGAGAGAGAGAGAGAGGAAAAAAGAAAGATGATGGCTGCAGTGAGAGGCTGTTGGTTTGTTCCTGGCCACCATGACCCAAAATAACCACACAGACACTGGATTATTACAACACTTATTGTCCAATAGCTTAGGCATATTGATATCCAGCTCCTATACCCCAAATAAACCCAATTCTATTATTTTATATGTTACCATGAGGCTCACAGTTTATCAGCAAGGTTCCTGTGCATCTGTCTCTTGCAATGGCTGAATGGCCTATCACTGACTCCACCTTCTTTCTCAGTTTAGTTTTCCTGCCTAGCTGTACTCTGGGCTCAGAGGCCATCATGGCTTATTTATCTTTAACATATGAAAACAACACATATACAGAAGTACTTATCACAAGGGTGGGAAATGAAAAACATAATGTGTTCAGAGTAGATCAGCAGTTTTAAAGGCTCGTTTCAATGAAATTATAATAGATAATTCCTGGAGTAGGGGAATCCAATTCATGCTTCCATATAAAGAAGGAAGGACTGCCTGCCTGTGTCAAATTTACCAGCCATTTCTTATATATGGGTGCTAATACTCACATGAATAGTATTATGCTGTACTTACTTTATTTATAAAATGGAGAAACAAAAGTATGTTAAAAAGGAAAATATGTAGTTCAGAGTTGTCAGTGATATTCATTCAGATGATCTTGGCTGCCATATTTATTATTGATCATCAATTATGTGGTACATCCCATAAATATTTTTTTCTCTTCAGCACTCTATGGTTCACAAGTATAAAAAGACCTTTTAAGTTAAAAAAAATCATGAAGAACCAAGTTAATACTTAATTTTGTAGAAAATTGAATATGTAAAACATTTGGGAGAATGTGTAACCAAAAAGTGATGACTCTTAAAATATTTTAAGAGCTTTTATTTTACCTCAAGTATTTAACATAGGAAGGAAAAATTGCAATGACATTGGAGATGGGGAGATGAATTGGCAGAAGTTAACAAACAAATCATTAAGACCTGTTAACCTGATTGTCTCAGCTATCAGTTGTCTATAAATTCTTCCATGGTTATCCATGTAAAATACCCTATCTTTAAAATAAAATAACAATGACAAAAAAGCAGAGATGGGGGAAAACAGTGATGGAAACTCTTCCTGTGCCGTTGACTCCTACCACTGGACAGCGAGAGTAGTACTAACATTAGATGTCTGGTGCTTTCTCCTCATAGATATGCTAATATTGCAGTGTATCATTGTGTGGTCTTCTATGAGTGCTGTACTTTTTTACTTTATTAAAATAAAGAGTTTACTTACTCATGCATTTGTCAGTATTCCATATCTGGCCAAGTTATTACTGTATATTTAATAGCATTCTATATATAGCTAAACAAAAAAAGTCAAAGGGTGGAGCTCTGCTTTTAAGAACAATGCAGGAATTTTAGAGACCACATTCTTGGCTATGAAAACTAGAAAGATTTACAAAGAATAGTTAGGGAATTCTACCATTTGATAGTGTAGGAAGGACAACTGATTATCCACTGTTGAAGAAAGGAAAGAAAACAAAGTGTTTCTACCTGATGAGCTTTGATTTCCAAAATCAATATTGATTAATTTCTTTTGTTTTATGAGTGTAGTTGTTTTTCTTGAGTGTATGATTCTGTACTATATGTGGGCATGGTGCCCATGGAATTAAGATGTGGGTTCTAGATCTCTGTAACAGAATGACAGAATATATTATATATATTGGTTCTGGGGCATGAAAGCCAGATTTCTACAAAAACAATAAAAGCTCTAAACAAGAGAAACATAGGTCTCGAATAGATATTTATACATACAAGCAGAATTAAGTCTTTATATAAAAGGTGACATTCCTCCTTGGTAAGAAAACAACTTTAGTCTATAATGTCGTGCCTAGAGTCTGGAACCCCCCAAACCACCAGGGGACCAGATCCAATGAAAAAGTAAAGAGTCTTTTGAATTACAAGATAACTTCCATTCTCTATCCATCCCACAGAGCTCTTGGAGTAGGATGTTTCCCTTCTTTAGCGCTATTATTGTCCTTAAAGAACAACATAAATCTTGAATAGATTTCTGTTCATTCAACCAGAATTCATTGTTCATATAAATGGCAACGTCTTCTTTGGTAAGAAAGCAAATTTAGTCTATACTCTTGTGCAAATAGTCTGGAATCCCCCCAAACGACCAGAAGACCAGATCTAATGAAAAAGCAAAGAGTCTTTTGAACTAATAGTTAACTTGGGTTCTCTATCCATCCAACAGAGCTCATAGAGTAGAGAAGACTCCCTAGCTGCAGTGGGTGGGGTGGGGCATTCATTCGAGGTAGAGCCAGGGGATACAACTGAAGGTCTGGAAGTTGCATAGTAAAAGTCTCAGGATTGGGCTAGGGGAACCTGTCATGAGATAATTGGTCAGTTTCCACTGTAGAAAGGTTGCTATAACTGAATGCCATCCCTGGGGCAGTTACTGCTGCTGCTGTGTTTGATCATGCCCTGGAAAGTACATCCAGAGCCTGGCAGCTAACTTCTCTGACTTCTGATTGGTTCCTTACCATATGGAGGATGTCTGGCAGTTTCTTCCCAAGCATTAGGGAAAAACAAGAAAAGGTCAGGCCCTCAGGATAGAAGCTACGTGACAATTTCTCCCCAGTGATTAGGGTAAGGCCAGAGACTCAGTACATTCTGCTGAGTCATACATCTTGCTCTGTCTTCTCTGTAGGCAGTCACACTGCCAAAGTGGGGGGCTTGGTGAGGGTGTAGGCCTTTCAATACTTTCATATTTGTTTCAATGTCCAAACAACTAGGTCCGTTGGGCATTTTGAGAGTTTCCACCCTATATTACATAAGTTTCATGAACTATGAATCACAGTGTTAATCATTTAGAGTTCTTTCTGGTTTGAACCTGGCATAGAACTTACAGAATTGTTCTTTAATTTTTACTTTCTTAACTTCATTTTCTCATTATAGAAATCATCATCATAATCATCACCTAAAGTATGAACTCTTAAGTCACTTGAAATTTCACTGTGAGCTAAGACATGAATTTGTATATGAACATCAGATTCTCCAAGCTACAGTTGTGAGAAAATAAAATAGTATTTTATAATTCAATGCCTCGTCAATATTTCAAAATAAGTTGACACCTTATTTGTTTGCCACAACATAGTTCTTTGCTCAAAGAGTCTTTATACAACTACCACAACCTCCTGATGCTCTTATGTTGACATAAATTTTGAAATAGACTTATATAATATGCTTTTCTCAAGATAGTTTGTGGTTTATAGATTCATATGGTCCCGTATAAATTTCTGTGTACTTTGTCAAACATTTATAATGCTATTGCCAATAGTCATTATGGATTTCCTTTCTTCATGTCATAACATGGAAGATTTATACAGTGACTATATCTACAATCATCTAAGAAATGAGATGGTTCTTTCACCCCAAGGATAACACTATGTCAAAGCTCTTCTGTGCCTTGTGACTTAGAGTTATATACCTCATCACAATAGTAGTAACAATGAGATTATTCACACATTATTGGCTTTTAGACATAAAGCAAAGGAAATCCTGGCTACAATTCGCAACCCCAGAGAAACTAGACAACAAAAAAGACCTTAGGAGAGACATACATGGATCCAGTCTATATGGGAATTAGAAAAAGACAAGCTCTGCTGAGTAAATGGGAGCATGGAACTCCTGGGGAGGTTAGATGGGGAGGGAGGAAGAAGGGAGGAGAGTGGAAAAAATATATTGCTCAAAAAATCCAGTTTTTAAAAAAGTAACAATGATAAGACAGTAAGTGTGATCTTGAGATTTGGAATGAGCAAAGCAACTGTCTTTTATACCACTCTTTACTGCTCAAATCAGAACATGTGTGTAATTCAATAATCCTTATATTTTCAGTCTAATCCTTCACTTATTGAACAAATAATGCTTCCTTTAAATCTTTTGATTAAGCAAAATATAATAATATAGTGATTGAAAATCAATTATGAAATTCTAGTCTATCTACAGGTCTCCCACATCAGAATTTCATGGCCCATTAACACTGGAAAATCACTCCTGTGCTCACAGTTCCTCCTAACATCTAATGAAATAATCAAGTTTAAAGAAAGGTCATTTAAAACATAAGAAAGGAAAGACGGACCAGGTGGTGGTGATGCATACCATTAATCCCAGTTCTTGGGAGGCAGATGCAGATGGATCTCCTTTTGTTCCAGGCCAACCTGATCTGCAAAGTGAGTTAAAGGACAGCAACAGTGGTTATACACAGCAACCTTGTGTCACAAAATAAAATAAAATAAAATAAAGTTAAAAGAGGAAAGGAAGAATGAAAGGAAAGATGATGAATGCACACAGAGCCTGTTCGTTTCTTTCTCAGCCACCTGTAAACAAAGTAATAAGACAATATATTATTATAACACTTATGGTCCAAAAGCTTAAGCATATTGCTAGCAAGCTCGTATACTTCAAATAAACCCAATTTTATTATTTTATGTTACCACGAGGCTCATAGTTTACCAGCAAGGTTCCAGTGCATCTGTCTCCTGCAGTGGCTAAATGGCCACTCACTGACTCCAACTTCTTTCTCCCAGCATTCAGTTTAGTTTTCTTGCCTAGCTCTACTCTGTCCTATCAGAGGCCATCATGGCTTCTGTAATCATTAACCAATAAAAGCAACACATATACAGAAGAACTTAATGCAGGTTGGGAAATGAAAAACATAATTTGTTCAGTGTAGATCAGCAGTTTGAAAGGTTCATTTCAATGAGAATAATAATAGATAATTCCTGGAGTAGGGGAGATCCTATTCATGCTTCTTTATAAAGAAGGTAGTAATACTTGCCCATGTCATTTTTTTCTGCCATTTCTTACACTTACTGTGACTGCTAAAACTCACATAAATAGTATTATACTGTACTTACTTTATTTACAAAATGGAGGAAAAAAGTATGTTAAAAAGGCAAATATGTAGTTCAAAGTTGTCAGTGAAATTCACTCAGATGATCTTCGCTGCCATATTTATTCTTGATCATTAATTATGTAGTATTTTTCCTTAAATATTTTTTCTCCTCAGTTGCTCTATGGTTCACAAATATAAGAAGTTCTCTTAAGTTAAAAAATTCATGAAGAACCAAGTTAATACTTAATCTTGTAGAAAATTAAATGTGCAAAACAGATAATAGAATGTGTAACCAAAACATAATGACTCTTAAAATATTTTAAGAGCTTTTATTTAACCTCAAATATCTGATATAGGAAGGAAAGTTGCAATGGTATTTGTATTTGAGAAGGCAAGATGAAATGGCAGAAGTTAGCAAACAATTCACTAAGACCTGTTACCCTGATTGTCTCAGCTATCTGTTGTCTATAAATTCTTCCATGGTTTTCCATGTAAACTACCCTATCTTTATGGGATAAAATAAAGTAATGATGACAAAAAGCAAAGATGGGGGAAAAGAGTGATGCAAACTCTTGCTGGGCCACTGAATTCTATGTCTGGACAGCCAGAGCAGTATCCGTATTAGATATATGGTGCTATCTCCTCATAGGCATGCTTATATTGTAATGTATCATTGTGTTTTCTTCTATGTGTGCTCTATGTTTTTACTTAATTAAAATACAGAGTTTACTTACTCGTGTATTTGTCAATATTTCATATCTGTCCAAATTATTACTGTATGTTTTGTAACATTCTATACATATCTAAACAAAAAGTCAAAATGTGGAGCTCTGCTTTTAAGATGAAGGCAGAAATTTTATAGACTCCATTCATAGCAATGAATACAAGACAGACTGACCAAGTATACTTAGGGAATGCTACCATTTTATAGTGTAGTAAGGACAAGCAGCTATCCACTGTTGAAGAAATGAAGGAAAACAAAGTATGTCTACCTGACAAGTTTTGTTATCTAAAATCGTATTCAGACTAATTTGTTTTGTCTTCTGTGTGCAACTGTTTTGCTTGAGTGTATTTTTTCCACTACATGTGGGCCTGGTGTCCATGGAATTGAGATGTGTATGTTAGAACTCTGTAACAGAATTACAGAAAGTTTTGTGCCACAATGTTGATTCTGGGAAAGGAAAACATGTTTTCTACAAGAAAAATAAATGTTCTTAACCACTGAGGCATATATCTTGAACAGATTCCTATTCATTCACCCGAATTGATTCTTCATATAAATGGTGACATGGCTTCTTTGGTAAGAAAACAATTTTAGTCTCTACTGCTGTGGCCAGAATCTTGATCATCCAAAACTACCAAGAGTCAATATCCAAATGGAAAAGCAGTCTATTAAATTATGAGTTAACTCAGATACTCCATCCATGCAACACAGGGGTGAATGGGAGTGACCATGTAGTGCAGTGTGGTAAAGCCTTTATTAGGGTACAGCCAAGGGGCACATCTGCTGGTCTGGAAGTTGCATCTTAACAGTCTTAGGATTGGGATGGGGGAACCTTTCATGAGTTAATTAGTCAGTAGCAGCTGTAGAAAGGTTGTTATACCTGGAGGCCATTTCTGGGGCTATTATTGCTGTTGCTATGTCCAACCATTATAAGTAAAACAGCTCCAGAGCCTGCAGGATAACTTCCGTAACTTCTGATTGGTTCCTTACCAGGTGAAGTATGTCTGGCAGTTTCTCCCCAGTAATTAGGGCAAGGTCAGAGACCCATTCCATTCTTTTGAGTCAGGATCCTATATCCTGATGAGTCTTTTCTATAGGCAGTCATGGCTGACAAAGTGGGGGGCTTGGTGAGGGTCTGGGCCTTTCAATACTTTCATATCTGCTTCAATTTCAAGAGAACTAGATCCTTTGGTCATTTTGAGAGTTTTTCCCCTCCATTTTGTAAGTTTATTGAGTTATTAACCACAGTGTTAATAGTTTAGAGTTTTTCTCTAGTTTGAACCTGATGTAACACTTACAAACTACTTCTTTAGATTTTATTTTCTTAATTTCAATTATCTCATCATCAAAATCGTCATCACAATAATCATAATCGTCTCCACAGGATGAACTCTTAAGTCAGTTGAAATTTCACTATGAGATGAGAAATAAATGCATATGTGAGAGAGAGGTCTGAGTATCCAGGGAAGTCGCAGGCCCCTGATACCCTGTGGAAACCAGGCGCACTGGACAAATGCAGAGATGACAGAAGCACCATTTTCAGTGTTTCTGCTGCTGTGTTGGAAGTTGTAGGTCCTGGGGTCTAGTGGGGAGATTGGAAAGCTGCATAAAAGGTTCAGTCATTGGTTTCCCACTGTTAGGTCATGATTATTGAGTCCAGGGGGTTCTCGCAAACATGAGAACATTGCCAAGACTAATAAAACAGATCCTAGGAAAACCGGAAGCAAGCATAAAAAAATAAAAAATAAAAAACACCACAGGTCACAGCTTATCAGTTAGTTGAGACCACAGCCAGAGATGGTGTTTGTTAGGCTGTGGCAAAAGGCTAGTTTTTGAAACCCCCTTTTATAATAGGGGCACCAAGCATTAGGTTTGAACAAAGGAATTTTTTCAATCTGCCCTGACCCATGGGTTAGTCAACATGAACTCTAAGGAGGGGAGTGAGTTCTAAAGCCAATGGGTATCTAGGTAGCTATCATGAAATATGTTTCAGAGTAGATTCCTGTGAAAGTCATTGATTGAAAAAAAAAACAGGTGTCTTTAGCAATTAGTCAGAAAAGGGACGGCAAGTAATATGATTGTTGATGAATCAGAATACTTGCTTCTTACGCTGGGAAATTGGAAGATACCAGAAAGTTCTTCATATTATCTCAAGGTAAAACTCAGATACAGACTGCCATACTTCGTAACCTAGAATCAGAGCTCATTAGGTAAACCAGGTGTTTGCACCTTGGTCACCATTTCTTCTGGTACCTCCAAGAAGTGTATACTGAAGCCCCATGCCTCCACATTGATGGTACCAGATTCCCATAACAGAGACAGTGCCTAACCCAGAGGTCATGCATCTCTGTCTCCTAGAGGTTAACTCAGCTCATATCTGTCGACCACATTCTTGGCAATGAATACTTGACAGATTTGCTGGACACAATAGGTAGTGTTTTCATTTTGTAATATAGTAAAGACAACCAGTTATTCATTGTTGGAGAAATAAATGAAAACAACAATTTTCTACCTGATGAGCTTTGTTATCTAAATTATTATTTAGATTAATTTATTTTGTCCTACGAGTGTAATTGTTTTGCTTGAGTGTATGTTTTTGCACTACATGTGGGCATGGTGTCTGTGGAATTAAGATGTGGGTGTTAGATCTCTGTAACAGAATTACAGAACGTTTTATTCCAAAATATTGATTCTGGTAAAAGAGGCATTTTTTTTTAAGAACAAGAGAAGCTCACAACCACTGAGGAATACACCTTGAATAGATTCCTGTTCATTCAATGAGAAGTAATTCTTCATATACATGTTGACATGACTTCTTTGGTAAGAAATCAACTTTAGTCTTTACTCACGTGCCCAGAGTTGGGACCACCCAAAACCACCAAGAGACCAGAACCAATAGATAAGAAAAAATCCTTTGAATTATGAGTTAACTTATGTTCTCTATCAATCCAAAACTGTGGGTGAACTAAGAGGGAACTGCAAGCTGCAGTTGGGTGGGCATTTGTGAGGGGTACAGCCAAGTGGAGCATCTGCTGGTCTGGAAGTTGCATAGTAACAGTCTCAGGATTGGGCTAGGGGAACCTGTCCTGAGTTAATTGGTCATTTGCAGCTGCAGAATCGTTGCTATACCTGGAGGCCAATCCTGGGGCCCTTATTGCTGTTTCTGGATTCCACCATTATCAGTACATTAAGTCTAGAGCCTGCCAGCTAACTTCTATGACTTCTGATTGGTTCCTTACCATATGGACAATGTCTGGCAGTTTCTCCCCAGTTACTAAGGCAAACCTGGCAAGATCTGGGCCTCAGGATAGAGGCTATCTGGAAGTTTCTCCCAAATAATTAAGGCAAAGTCAGGCAAGATCAGGTACTCTGGATGGGCTATCTGGCAGTTTCTCCCCGATAATTAGGACAAGGTTTGGGACTCAGAACATTCTGCCGAGTCAGGGGCTGTTTGATGGTCTGGATCTTTCAATACTTTCATTTTTACTTCATTGCCAACAGAACAAGGTCCTTGGGCATTTGTGTGTGTGTGGGGGGGGGTGTTTCCTGCTTGTTTTTTAAAATTTCTTGAGCTATTAATCACAGTATTAATAGTTTTGATTTTTTTTCCTGGTTTGATACTGGATAAGCACTTATAAGCTTCTTTATTAGTTTATATTTTCTTAACTTCACTTTCTCATCATCAAAATCATCATCATAACAATATGTAATTCTTCTTTTGCCCCATCTCCTAAATGAGTCATTCTTTAGAACAGGTGATGCTCATTGTCATCATTGTCCCTTCAAGATGATAAATATTCCTGTCATTAAATCCAAAGCTAAGAAAATGTTTGAAGTCTAAGGGATCCATGTCCTTGACCATGTAGTCTTCCACGAGGTGAAGGTACCAACTTCCAAACAATAGAATCTTGAAGGAGCTAACTACTGGCTGCTCTTCAGAACAGAAACACAGAAGGGCTCCTGTTTAATTTTTTTATTCATGTTTGAAACTGCAAAAGGTGGCAAGAGACATGACATCACCATCGCCAAAGATACCATGAACCTGATAATCAGATATTCTGCGTTCATTATCATACTTCTCATGGTTCAGTCAGCAAATCTTATCAATTACTTAGTATATCCAAAATATTTAAATACTTAAATAACAATGTCAAAACTTTTATTTTTGAGTACTAATGATTACCATGTTTACCCCTTTATATATACATTTAACTTTCTGAATATGTATTTGTTCATTTATTCATTTGTTTTTGTTGGTGGGTGCCATATATGCCATACATAAATGTATGCATCCTGGAATGTACGGAAATGAAATAAAAAGGCTTGAGCTTCACAGTTCTCTGATTCTACCATGTGAGTCCTGGTAATTGCATTCAGTTCAGTAGAAGTGCTTATAGCCATGTCCCTGTGTTCTTAAACTGTCTTAACAGACTCATTTGAGATATTTTATATTACTTCTTGTCCTTAAAAGTGGGTGCATGTATACATGAGTGTGTGAGTGTATATATGTGTGATTGTGAATATTCCCACAAATATTATAGTAATGGTTTACCTTGCTGCTATTTTACTTATAGGTTTCCTTTGTAAATTTACGTTCACTGAAACAAAATTTAAACATTTCAGATTTATGGGGGAATGAAAATCATATTTTCACAGGGTTCAAGTGCAAATTTTAGACAGGCATGCCCTGAGTATCGGTAGACTCACACTGACCAACAATTTACACCCAACGGTTAAAGTTTAGTAACAGAATATTTTGGTGATGCTACATGCTGGCAGTAATCACTACATAAAAGTCAAACGAAAAGAAAGGAAAACTTGCTATACACCTTGCAAGACAAAAACTTAGTATATTGTCAAGTCTGTGGTTCTTCCTAAAATTGTTTAACTATGTTCCTAATAACTCTGAATTTTATAGGATAGCACATAGGTGGGTCCTGAATCAGGATCAAGAACCTGAACACAGTTTGGCTGATCTTAAAAACAAACCCTTGTCAGTGTCATTATATAAATCATATAGTGTACAGGAGAGATATGGTGATGTTAACTCTATGGAATGAACATTTTTCTGATTTTCATAATTAATTAGGATACTTTAATAGAATGATTTAGGACAAGTTCCTGAGGCTGCATTGATTGGACACAAATTATAGCCAATCACTAAGTCTAGAAACAATGTGGAAATTTGTGGGTTTGTTCTTAAAGGAACAAGCATACATTTCATAAGGTGCTAGATGCCCACAGCAACTAAATGTTAGAAATCTGCTGGCCTTCCCTGTCACCTGGGTACCCTGTCCCTTTAAGAGACAGCTCATCCTACCCTCAATCTCCCCCTTCACGCCAAGGCAAACTAATCTGCCTCCTCACCCTGCCTCTTTCTCTCTGACAGTCCCTATTCTGAACAGGTAACCACTGCCTCTCCCTTCCTGCTTCCCCCTTCTCCTCTCTCTTTCTCTCTCTCTCTGTGTCTCTCTCTCTTTCTTTCCTATTTCCACCCTCCCTTCACAATCTCCTTACTCTTATATTCTTCCCAATACTCACTAAATAAACCCTGTACCCAAACTCCTTCCACAAGGTGTATCTGCTTGTCTCCCACTCACTGTGGTCTCCCACCCACCAGGGTACCTGCCAGGGTCAGGCCACGGGTAAATTTTTCACTGGTCCTGTGACTAAGATAAATCTCACATGTTAAATTAAAAACCAGTACAGTCAAGTTTGGACCCAGATCCCCAGGCAGATACTATACTGTGGTCATAACTTAAAATCTATACCCGATAAACAGCCCTTGAGCTCTCAGAGATCATGGGGAATATGGCATTTAAATGTTGAATTATTAAAAGGCTTTTTGTAACAAAGGGATAAGTTGGCTCCTGGCAGCAGCATCCCATTTCCTCCAAAGAAGACAGAAGACAGATGGGCAGAGAACAATATCCATCCACAATTCGCTTCATCATATAATGTGCTAACCACTGGGTTCAACTGCCTTTCATCTAAACTGAAGATCTCCAGACAGTAGGCCAAACTGACTGGAATCAACAGCCTAACTGCTCAGGCCAAGGTAGGCTTGTCTTCCTATAGATTACCTAATCCACAGGGTCCTCTAAAGCCTGGCAGGCCCTGTGTCAACAGAAGACAAATACAACCCTGAAGCTCCTCCACTTGATGTCAATGGAGGGACCTGAGGAGTGGCTCTAGGTAGTCAATCGAGTAAGTTCTCTGTCATTTATAATTCAATAATCAAGTAAATGTCTATCCTTCTCAAAGATCTCTGGTGTGGTTTGATACCTGAGAGGTTTTGCCAGTTAAAATTGACAACCTCACCTAACAAATTTCAGTATAACTTCTTACCATGTCCTAAAGAAAAGGTTTTTTTTTAAGATAGACAACTGCAGGCTATTAAAGTGTGTACCTGCATGTTATAAATGTCTGAGGACAAATACAAGTTATCAAATTTCTCTCTATGCTGCCTTTCATAGTCTTATCAAGATTTTAAATTCTCTTTGGTCATTTTCTAAAGACATTTTTCATTGGTCAAAAACATCTGTCACAGTCATTCTGGTATAAATATGCTGCTGTTTTTATAAACTCAAAGAATTCTTGTGAGTTCCATGGATTCTAATTGAAGCATTCACCTTAAATAGGTCAGATACAACCCTCTCTCACCTGAAAGAGGTCATATATCCCTCTCTCAATTTCCTGGTCCTGACAGACTCCTCGCCCTCAAGGGTCTTTACCAGGACCTAAAGAAACACTTCTTCTTCCTAACATTAACCTTGTCCTCTGCTCTGCCAACACACTGCTGCATCAAAGAGACACTGAACAGTTGCACATCACAAATCCTGGACAGGAGAAACCCAACCAGATACCCCAGGACATGACCAACATCCATCTTTCTCAAGTCTTTTAAGACTCCAATGACCACAAACCAGCAGGAAGTAGTTGAGAACGCAATAGCTCCATCCCCTTAACCTGTTGTGCCTACCTCCTTGTCTTTTTATTATAAGTGAAAGGTGGAAATAATCCTGCTGTCCTTCCCTGTAACCTGGGTACCCTGTCCTTTTAAGAGACAAATTCCACCCACCTTCAGTCTCCCCCTGCTCACCAATTCAAGCTAAACTCACCTCTTGCCTCTCTTCCTCTCCTCTCTCTCTCTCTCTCTCTCTCTCTCTCTCTCTCTCACTCACTCTCTCGCTGCCTGTCCTTCTTTTGAAGATATAACCATTGCCTCTCCCTTCCCCCTTCTCTCTCTCTCTTTCTTTTTCTCTCTTCCCTCCATAATTCCTTTACCCTTATATACTTCACCATACCCACTAAATAAAACTCTATACCAAAGCTCTCTCTGCATGCCATATCTTGTCTGCCTCCCACCCTCTGTGGCTTCCCACCTGCCAGAGGAACTGCCAGGGTCATGCCACTGTAAATCTTTCAGTTGGAAGATTTTCCCAGCTGCTGGAGTTAATTTACTCAAGGAAAAATTTGCTATCATTCCACTTACCTAATTTCGATTTTTTTCTTGGTGAAATCGAAAAATGAGTGTTTTGATTTCATTTTAAATCCTCCAGTGTTTTAGTTAGGGTTTCTATTGCTATGAAAAAGACCCATGGCCATGCTAATTCTTATAAGGAAAACATTTAATAGGGGTGGCTCACTGTATGAACCAAACTCTTTCTCCTTGTCTGATGTCAAAACCCTCTTTACATCATCTTTATTCAGCTTTGTTGACTGCACCACACTTCTTTCTCTTGGACTGCTTACATTTCCTGCTATCAGCTGTCCTTAGCAGATATCCTATTACTCTGACATCTTTAATATCTTGGGTTCTCCAAGGCAATTCAGGTTTCAAGTCAAAGCTTGATGTAATGGTATCTATTGACCCCCATTCTGGGAAACCCCTGATCCATGCTCAACCTCAGTATTTTTCCTTATGTGTGGGCACAAACTAAACTCTAAAACCAGAACTATGTTCCCAAAGCTGCCAAGTTCTGCTGCTTGTCAGGATTGAACATGCTGCCCTCATTCAATTACATTTTCACCAACTCTCTGTTTTACATATTTTTGTTCACTGCCTAGGCTTGGCTTGCCTGAAACTTGCTCTGTACACCAGGCTGGCCTTAAACTCAGACATCCACTAGGCTGTTGTAGGAGGCCACTAGTTCATTTCCTGGCCACCCATTTCCATTAATCTGTGTATCACCACGAGGTCATGGCCTACCAGCAAATTTTCAGCACGTCTAACTCCAGTATCTTCCTTAACTCAGCCTTCCTTCCCCTATGCTATAGACCAAACCAGTTTATTTATTCGTTAAACAATATAAGATACACATAGACAGAAAGATGTCCCACACCACATGACAAAACCTAAAGTCATCATGAGGAAGAAATCTCTATTTTAAAGACATGCTACCATGGTCAGGATGTAGGGAAGAGTAGCCCTAAATATGACAAGTTTATGCCAGGATAGTGTGACCATACAGGGACAGACCAGAATGTGTTGCTTTGGGGAGTCTGGAGGACTTTGGCACTTTGGCTATAGAAGACATTAGTGGTAAGAACTCAGTGAAATGTTCTGTTGGAGTTTGGGTGATAAGAATATTGAGAGCAGTGAAAACAATGAAGGCCTGGGTTGTGAAGTTTCAGATGCAAGCAAAGACTCTACGTGGCCATTTTCATTAAGAATTATTGGTTCTAGTTAGCTGAGGATGAAGAATGAGCTATGATTAAGAAGATGTTGGAACTGCTAAAGTGAACTCTTTGCCTTGCTGGATAATGGATGCTGGCCACCTAGGGCTAAACAATCAATTCTGATCAATGCGTGAAAAGCACAGTCATAGAGGTGAAGAGTTCTAGGAAGTGTTTCTTCCTGAGCAGCAGACAAAAGCTGTTCTCCAGAAATGGACAAGTTTGAGCCTACTGATGCTATGAATTTAGGAGCCACATAAGTGTCACTGGTTTTGTAGTCATGCAGGAGTCATGCTGAGGAATGGCACTGTGTGGCAGTCGTGGAGGCCCTAAAGAGAGCACAAAAGGTGCTCTTAGTCAAAGTGTAGCCCAGTTTCACCACGGCTGTCAGGTGTTTTCATGTATGAATACCAGGATATGACCACCAAGATTAGTAGCATCAATGGAGTAGAGTTGACCAGAGCCTAGAAGACAAGGTATGTGCGTTGTCAAGGGCAGAGCTGGAGAAGAGAAGCAAACACCTGGGAAGACTACCAAAAATAGTGAGTTGATCCCAAACATTAAGTTTTGAAATTTTACACAGGGGAGATTGATTTTGGTTTGTTCAGTTTATTCCTTGATTATTCCCTCTTCAAGTAAGAAAATGATATTTTTTAAAAATTTTACAGGGGCCCACAGTTGAGAGATTTTAAACATTTTTTTAAATGAGATATGAGAGCTTCAGAAAGAATTTAATATAAATGACACTGGATATTTTTTAAAATACTGATTTTTTTAAGTGTTTGAATTTGTAAGGCTGTTGATCTTTAAAGTGTTTTATGCCGTGATATATTTATTAATGTGGGTTTATGAGGAAGAGCAAGAAAGGAAAGGAGGCTTTCAAGAGTTATATTTGTGTCACTTGGCAAGGGTTAGATTGTGTGGGATAGTACTGTGTCAACTTCACACAAACTGAAGACAACAGGCTGTGCTATAGAGCTATAATAATACAAACCAAATGGATTTTGCAAAAAACAGACATGTCAATCCATCTAATCTATTTACATAAACAGACAAACAGACAGACAGTATGGAAGCTATGCAGGAGTAGTTTTTCCAAAGATCTTTAAAAGGCCATTATCACTATTTAGCCCCCCTCATATTTCCTCTAACCCATTCTCCCATCCTTAGCCACTTGTAATACTTTTTGGTACACAATTTCTCTTTCACACTTCTTACCACTCTGTACTTTCTACCCTACCATGAAAGTCATTCATCGTCCCTTATGAAAGGCCTATTTTAATATAGTACAAACCTTTGAGTACTTAGGTTTATTAATCTTTTCCCTGGATTCTTTGAAGGTGGATTTCCTCAGAATATTTGTTCTCCAATACAATGAAGTTAAAATATCCTCATTATTTCCTTGGTTATAGCTGCCATTTATAAGCCAATACCTTTATGTGTCTTTGATGTGTCAAAAAGCTTATGATAGTTCAAGTTAGCTCTCTCTGCTTCCTTTCTGTGGTTTGAGATATAAGCTGCTTCTCCAACCACCTGCTCTTCCCACTCAAGATATGGAAAGACCAGAAAGAATATTTTGATACTACTATCTTAATTTTATTTAATTATTTTTGTTTATGTTAAGACAGTGTCTCAATATGTAATCCTGGATAGCCTGAAATGTACTCTGTAGACCAGGCTGGAGTTAAACACAAGATGAACTATGTGCCTCTGCCTCTAAAGAGTTGGAATTAAAGGTATGTGCCACCATGTCTGTACTCTGATACTAAACTTTTAATTGTAAAAGTAATTAATGATAAAAGTAAACAGCACATTTAAAAGTGGGGGAAAGCATTTTGGGTATATTGGCTCACACCTGTAATCATATCATTCAAGAGATAGAAGCTAAAAGATTACTACAAATTTGAGGCCACCCTACATTACATAATGACACTCTTTTTCAAAGTTCAAAAATAAAGAGAGGATGAAGCACAAAAGGAATTATGTGTTGGGGAAGATGAACAAGGAGATTATGCCAATATTCAGAGCCAACGACAAGCCCAAGATACATGAATAAAATGACTATCACACGTAAGCTAGAATTCTGTGCAATGAAAAGGAGGGATTGTGGGAAAATTGAGGGTACATATATTAGACTTCTGTCAGGAATAATAAAAACAGTAAGCACACAATTCTTACATTTCCAGATAGTGTACCCTGTACCCTTTGGTTGAATGTTAAGACCCAATAATTCCATACTACTAGGAAAGTTCTATATATTCATGTTAACTAACTCACAATTTTGACAAAGCAGGTTTACTACACTGCAGTTTCGTTAGCTATCTCATGTCAGGAATCAATATTTGAAAGTATATTGAGATTGCAAGGTTACAGGAGTATTTTTTTCAGCATACATTAACATTTTCAAAATCTGGCTCAAGCTGCAGAGGGGCTGACTGTACAGCAGGAGCACAGCAGGTTTCAGGGTGCTCATCCGCTCCTCACAGTATTGCACGAGTTGAGATAGGAGCATCCTTATCAGCTCATTCCTACCCTGCAGCAAATTCCAGCACACTGCGGCAGCTCCTGAAAGTGCTGCCATGAGATAGGGGCAGGGCATGGAAGCACAGGGGCTGAGACAGCTGCCCTCCTGCTGTAAGTGTAGATTGTAAGGGATTGTTCACCTCTGACCTAGGGGAATGGTGGCTGTTCTTCACTTGGCTGCTACAGTAGCGACTCTTTCTCTCCCCTTCCCCTATGTCCACAGACACAGCATGATGGGCTTCTTAGAGGCTCTCTCCCTGCAAGTATTAGGTAAAGGAGGGGAGATGAATGAAGCAAAAACTAGGGCAATGTTTGCTTTATCTATCGGCAATGAAAGATTCTCTGGAGGATTCCCTGTATATTTCTTTCTTCTTCCTCTTCAAACTGGACTAGTAAACCTTGTTGGGCACTTTACTTCCAGAGGAGTACCTTATGTCTATTTGGAGTCACCAACATTACTGATGAAAAATATAATTTCAAAGTCATATTTTTATTTTTAATTTATTAGATTTTAAAAAATACCAATCCAAGTTCCCACTCCCTCCCTTCCTCCCATTCCCTCCACACACCCTCCCACTCCACCCCCATCTCGTCTTCAGAGAGTATAAGGCACATTGCTTTGTGGAAGGTCCAAGGCTCTCCCTGCTATATCTAGGCTGAGCAAGGTATACATCCAAAGAGAATAGGATCCCAAAAAGCCAGTACATGCAGTAGGGATAAATCCTGGTGCTACCTGCCAGTGCCCCAGCCATGCAACTGTCAACCCCATTCAGAGAAACTTTTTTGGTCCTATGCTTGTTCCTTCCCAGTCTGGCTGGAGTTGGTGAACTCCCATTAGCTCAGGCAAACTGCTTCAGTGGGTGAACCCATCATGGTCTTGACCTCCTTGCTCATATTCTCATTTCTTCCACTCTTCAACTGGACTTTGGGAGCTCAATCCAATGCTCCAATGTGTGTCTCTGCCTCTGCCTCCATCAGTTGCTGAATGAAGGTTCTATGGTGATATTTAAGATAATCATCAGTCTGACTACAGGGCAAGTCAAGATTGGGCCCCCTCTCCTCTATTGCCCAGGGTCCTGGGTGGAGTCATCCTTTTGGATTCCTGGGAATTTCTTTAGAGCCTGGTTTCTGCTAACCCTATAATTGCTCCCTCAATCAAGATATCTCTCTTCTTGCTCTCATCTCTGTCCTTCCTCCATCTTGACTATCACATTCCCTCAAGTTCTCTTCTACCCTTCCCCTCTTCCCTCCTCTTTTCCTCCTTTCTCTTTCATCCTTCCTTGGTGTTATAGTGTACATGGTTGATTTTCAAATTCCAAAATATATTTGGAACTCAATATGAGTTTCCCTTTACCATGTAATCTTTGGCCTTCAGATAGGGATATTACTAGTTCAATATCATAGACACAATTTATTGAAAAAATGAAATGTATGTTTATTTAAAATTCAGGAATTTCCAGGCAGTAGTGATGCACACCTTTAATTCCTTCACCCAGGAGACAGAGACAAGGAGATCTCTGTGTGTTCAAGGCCAGCCTGGTCTATAGAGAAAAATCCAGGATGGCCAGGACTGTTTTATAGAGAAACCTTGTCTTAGAAACAGAAAAATAAAATAAAATTCAGAAGTTTATTTAGATTTTTGTTTGTTTGTATGCATATTCAGTAGGGATCTAATTTACCATGGTGTAAAAGTAAATAGTAGAGCTGGAGACATAGGTCTACTGTTAACACAACTTCTGCTCTGTGAGAGGGCTGGAGTCCAGCTGGCAGTCCCATATCAGGAATCTCATAACTGCTACAACTCCAGCTCTGGAGGCGAACAAAGCCGCTTCATTAACACCTCTACATGGAAATACACACACACACACACACACACACACACACACACACAGAGAGAGAGAGAGAGAGAGAGAGAGAGAGAGAGAGAATTAGAAATAACGAAATGCAGCTTATTCTGATGGCACGTGCCTTTACTTTCTGCACTCCAATAGGCAGAATCTGGTGGGTATTTTTGAGTTTAACCCCAGCTTCATCTACAAACTGTATTCCCACGAGATCTGAACAGGGAGATACTGACTCCGAAATAAACAAATAAATAAAAATAAAATCTAGAGCATGGGAAGTTTTTTTTAAAAGTGAGTAAAGAAATTTCATCACTGAATGTAAACCAACACTTTTATGAAAACAATTATTATATCCATTTCCATGGTAAGGATTTCCCATTACCTGAATACACTTGAAATTTTAAAAATAAAAAAAATAAACCTAATTAATGCAGAATGTTTTAATGTAGCATCTTTTAGTTGTTAGTGATTTCTCCTGCCAGTACTTCAAGTATCTAGCATTTTGTCCCTTCTCTAGTTTGGGTTACATTTTTCCTAAGCAGCCCTTCCTAGGCAGATCTAAAGTGGAATATAAATTAAGGTTATTTAGTCCATATCACCCCCAAAACTAATTTGAATTTGTTGTTGACCAATTTATACAGGTGGTTATGAAAACCATCCTTTCCCATACTAGCAATAAAAGACCTTAAAGCTCATGGATGCCGGCCTTGTATCATTAGGTTCAGAAAAGATCCTTGAGCTCCTGCAGACTGGCAAATGTGCACGCATGCGTGATTGCAGCATTGTGCTGGCTCACTGGCACAGGCTGGGGGTTGGGAGTGTGATGAGGGAAGTCAGTGCAGCAGCAGGTCCTGCGCAGAGGAGAGGGAGCCAAGATGCCTGTCGCATCCACCTGAGGAATGGTCAGCAAGACAATGCAGAACTAAGGTCAGATCCCCCTGGGCCCTGTTGTATCTACCATAGGTGGGCATAATTTTTGTACTTAAGATTTACAAATTTGTTGGGATTAGAAAATTATTCTATAGATCTCAAGTCTCTACTCTGACGAATCAGATCAGAAAGCTATCAGATCTCGGAACCTGGGTTCCTTTGTCCTTCCCTGTGTTATAATGGCTGCACAGGGCCCCTCCCCTTGCTCCCTCAATCTGTTTTGTCACTTTAACTCAGTACTCTTACAGGGTGAACATTAGCATTTCAAAGCCCAGATAATATTTTGGATTATTGGTGTGTGTGAATAAGGGATATTAACCAAACAGAAGTGAACATTTGTTCTGGTGTAGGGATGTCGCACAGATATAACATTCCTAATCACAGCTAATTGTCTGTCATACACTGAAGGCTGTGAATGGATGGAAGCACTTGAGAGTTAGCATTCACATGAGCAGCGGAGTGACAGTGCAACAGGCCGTAGCGGATTGCACCTGCCAGTCTCTGAGTGGTTAGGAGGATTGGGTGAGTGTGATTTCTGATGTTACCATGGTTATAATAAAAGAAAAGTGTTTCCAGAGTGGCTTCAAGGTAGAATGATGGACAGAGTGAATCTGTGTTGGGGGGAGGTGCGTGCGCATGTGCATGTGTGCTCCACTTCAGGATCACAAGTGAGGAGAGGGGATGTCAGAATAATGGCCATTATGTGGAAAGGCAGAGTGTCTCCCATACAGAGCTGTAGTCTATATGGTGGTACAGAATAGTACATTTTTTCCATGATCTTGTCACGTGATCTAGTTTGACCATTGTGAACATGCTTTGGTGTCTTTATGTATTTTTTCATTTATTAGTAAATTTAATTTTTTGAAATTTTGTCCTAATATGACAATAGACTGATGGTTTGAGAAATCCATATTTTTGATATGTCATCTATTTCAAGTTTATAAGATATGCAAATGGAATGGAGAATTTGTCATTAGGCACCCTTTAACCGAGAAATCCACAGGGTTGCATCCCATTTTTGTTTCTTTGCTTGTTTGTTTGTTGGGTGTTCAGTTTTGTTTTTCATTTCTAAATGGTATTTGTATTTAATTGTTTTCTTTTATTAATAATTGATTTTCTCATACAATATATCATGATTATGGTTTTCCTTCCTTCTACTCCTTCTAGTTCTTCTCCACCTTTCCCTGAGGGCCATGTCTCTGTCTCTCTGCTATAATTGGAATCTGTGTTGATATCCATGGCCCATGTTACCACAGGGGATCATAGGAACAATGGGTGTTGAGATCTGAGTACTGTGCTGAGCCAGCCCCACTATTTACTGACCCTGAAATATCTCTACCCCTGTCTAGACTCTCCAGCAAGAGAGATGCCCCCACCCCTCATGGGAAAGCTGACCCCCATATTCAGGAGGTCTGTTCCTACCCCTCACCATGGGCATAGGAGAGCTGGCTCCACCCCTCACCTGAGGGGGGCAGTCCCAGTGACCAGAACTAGCCAGCTCTACCCAGATCGCATCCTGGGCCTTGCGTTGACCCAACATCTATCCCACGTATGACTTGATGGAGCATGTGAAGGGACTGATCCTACAGAGTGATAGCCGTAGGGTCTCCATGACACTGTGCCACAGAATATCCAAGAGTCTGGTGATGCTGGTGTGCAGAGGCCAGAGGCCTTGAATCAGACCCATGACCCATGACTCATGACAATGAAAGAGGACATACTGCATGACACACCACAGCTTCCAATATCACTAGGCTGAGTGAAGAGCTATTGGAGGGACAGGAAAGATGGTGGAGCAAGGCAGCTGTTTTGTTTGCTTTCTTTGGTATTAAATGAATATGGGAGGTCTTTTAGGGGGCATGCTGCAGGGGCAATAGGAAGATATGTAGGGCAGGGAAGTGAGTGGGATTGGGGTGAATGATATGAAAGCCCCCAAAAAATCAAGAATTATTTTATATTAAAAAAGAAAGAAGAACATCATTATCTTTTCACATAGCATGAATAGCATTTTCTAGAACTATGCAAGATAGCCATCAAGGACTGCTTGCTGGTTGGTTGAAGGTGGATTTCTCCTTGCCCAGCAAATAAAATGTGTGATGTGTTCAACCACATAGTCTTACCATGAAGTTTTATGGGGAAACAGAGAACGTTTGCAATCATCAAGTTGGTATTAGATGCTTCCAGAGCTTCTCTGGCCAATAACTCTTGGGGAAGTAGCTCGTGTCTGTCACTAATATTTTCATTAATAACTCTTGTCTTCTGGAAGTAACATTTCACTAAGGTTAACTATTCTTATTTGAACTCCATAAAGTGTGTGTATACATATATATACATACACACACATATATATATAGATAAATAGCTCTAATGTATATAATAGAATTTCATAAGGATTCTTCATACATTCTTCATTTTGCTGAACACAATCAGCTAACTGTCAGCTAACCCTATGCCCTATCCCCATTTTTGTTTAAACATTCAGCTTTCAGTAATCCTTCTACATTCTCTTATAGTACATATGCTCTAATATTATCACTATTGTTTGAACTAGTATATAAGCAAGTATATAAGTTCTCAAGTGACTTCTTGCACACACTTCATTTCAGTTAAAACTTGCTGGAGTCCCTCATTTTCGATACCCAACCACACCCCTCTCTTCTACCCTTCTGCCTCCAGAAACTCCCTTTCTAATTAATTTCCCAAATATTATACTGCCACTCCTCTCTAAGTGTATGCCTCTATGAGAGGGACCAGTTTCTAGTTCCTATGTTTCATATGGGTTCCATACACACACCTAACAGAAGACGTTAAGTAGGGCCCTCGCATGAAAGAAAGCAGGGAGCATTTGTCTTTTGTGGTTTGGATTACACTATCCAGTGTCTTTGTTTCTTCACATTTCCATCCATTAGCCTGCAAGTTTTGTGATTTATTTTATCTCTTGCCAATGCACATCATTTCATTGTGTATGTACACCACATATGTTTTTTATAACTAATGTTTGGAAAGTGGTTTTCCATGAATTATTACTCTGTGTGTGTGTGTGTGTGTGTGTGTGTGTGTGTGTGTGGTGTGTGAGACACACACTCATGCACCAATGACACCCTTGTAAAGTCGGAGGACAAACCTCCTCAAGTCTGTTTTCTCATTTAACTGTTTGTGCTCCAAGGTTTTCACATTTACCCTACTCGGGTATCTTTCTGTAGAGAGAGGAAAGAGAAAGAGATCTTGTATTCATATACAAAGTTTACATATGTGGTGGAGCCATAATGTGATCATAATGTGCATAATGAATTGTTACCTAGACAGCATTGTTAGCAGTTACATTTTCTGAAACATAATATCTTTGTGTTAGTGAACTTCAGTTTACTCCGTTGTCACAATGGCTGACATAGGAAGCTGAAAGCTCAAATCTTCAAATACTATGAGGAAGAAGAGGAAATAGATAAAAAAAAAAACAGTAAACACTGAGAAGAAATAGATGCTACACAAGACTTTTCAACTTAAGACCCACAACCTCACACCTGTGCTGTACTTCCTCCAGCAAGGATACACCACCTATACCTTGCCAAATAGATCCACTGCCTGAAAGCCAAGTATTTAAATACCAGAATCTATAGAGAATATTTCTTATACAAATGTTCTCAACTACTCCCTATCATAACATACCTGCCAGTTCAGTTCAACCATTCCTATAGGCCCCTGGCAAAATAATCTGGCCCTTTCCTTTCCATGGACCAAACTACCTGCTGAGGAGCCAAGGGTTGGGTGACTAATATCTGCCCCCAACACAATATGTTGTAGGAGGTAAATGAACACTGAACATTCTGTGGGAGATAATTACCTATCCATAGAAAAAGTTAATTTTTAAAAGAAAACTTTCAACAAATAATGTTCTCATTATGTAGCCCTGACTAACCTTGGCTCAGTATATTGACCTGACTTGTCTTACCTCACATAAACTCTCCTCTGTCTTCCCTATGTTGGGATTAAAATCATATACCCCCACACTGAACCTCACACTTAATCTTTATTACCTGCATTATTTAGCATTTATGTCTTCTACAAAATGATGCATAAGCTTCAAACTCTCCCAGAAGCTGAGTAGTACAGATTTGTCTTTTTCATAACATTTTCCCCAGGCATTCAATGCTCCATACTGATCTCACATTTGTCCATGAGTGAACCCAGAAAGACACTCTGTCTACTTGAGCCAGTCCCTGGTGCCTAATTGGTTGTTTTAGAACTTTGTGAAACAATTTTCCATGCTAGTCTAAAACCTTTGAACATGATCTCACACATCTACTGTCCATTCAATAATACTTGTTCTTCCTCCATTGTCTTTTATTCCTTTGGTATTAATAGGGACATCTAATACCCATCTTTCATAGGCTCAGTTACTACAGTGACGCTTGTCGCTCTGTTGTGTTCCAATAACTGATATTCATGGGGATTTTGTATTGTAATAACTGAATGTATCTAATACTTCCTATGCTGGAGCAATTTATTTAACATAAGATGTATAGCTTTTGTTTCAAAGAGGGCTAATTACTATATTACTTGGTTTCCTAATTTCCGCAGTACTCAGAATGACTTCATCCACTCCCATGATACATGGCATCATGGGACCACCTATAAGGGACTTTTCCATCCCATATTTATAAGTTTCCCCCATTGGAGGGTATGGTCATGCAAACCTTTATTCCCATCACTTGAGTAACAGAAGCAGGTGGAACTCTGTGACTTAAAGGTTATCCTGGTCTGCATTGCAAGTGACAGACCAGCCCCATCTATGTAGTGACTTCCTGTCTCAAAACAGCAAAGAAAACAGATCATCAAAAACATCTTTGTCAAGCAATTCTGATGCAGAATGTTGACTAATTATCACAGTTTTCTCTACTGGGCCATCATTAGAGCCCCCAGCTATATATATAATGAGTCATATATTTTCCCTTTATATATATTAACACTTGAATCTAAATAAAATATTTTATCATTTCTAACTCAGTTTATACCTTTTTACTATATGGTTCTTTGATGGGTTGCAAGTCTTTGACCCCAAGATAATGACCTTTTGTAAAATTAGAATGTTTATTCGCTTTTCCCTGTATATTTACATCTATTAAAAATGGCAGGTACCCTGCTGTGGTCACACACACCTTTTGTCCCAGGATTCAAAGAGACAGACAGGTGGATCTCTGTGCATTTGAAGCCAGCCTGACCTACATAGCTAGCTACACAGTGTCCCAACTCAGACAAGACAGCATAGTAAGACCCTGTTTAAAATCAAAACCAAAACAGTGCAGTCAACATCCCATCCCACTGTTTTTACGTTTTTGCCAAATTACAGGCTGAAAGCACATCCATATCTTTTCCCCACAGTAACTCAACTCTTGCAGAGAAAATTAATTCTATGCAGACAAATCAGAAATGACTAGATGCCTTACTGTCCAAGAAGAAGGACACTCAACAGCTTCCACAACTTGCAAATGATCCTAACCAATATGCACCACTTTTATGGGTGATGATATAAAGTTTAGTTCATCAATAAAGATATCTCCACACTTATAAGATGGACTTTACTTATTATAGAGGCATGCCTTTGAATACTATATATACGCAGATGTTCATACTGTGATTGCCCCTTAGAACATTCCCTTCTCAGATGTCTTAAATATAATGGCATGCCATCATACCCATGAGAAGGAACATACTACTGACAAAGTAGCAAAGAAGCACATTGTCTCATGGCACTAGGCAGCTATCAGAAATTGTCCCATGGACATGTAATCCTCACTTATATCAGCACTGGTTACATGCCTCATTTCCCATATTGAGGCCATGGAACCACTACTCCCCAACTATCTTTGATAATATTAGTCACTGTTAATGCACCTTTTGTTGCATGAATTGTTGTGTACAATAATTTTTGCCTGAATTTTCCTTGCTACATCCTCAAGGAGTGTTATTCTATACATTTTAGGTTTATTTATAATGTTTCAAATATCAGGAGTTTTTCTAATGTGGAAAGGGGGGGAGAAACATGAAATTAGGGAGATGGAGAGGATCTAGAACTTTTGGAGGAGGAGAAGAATGAGATCAAAATATATTGTATGACTTAAAAAGTGCTGAACAGAATGCTACCCCTGGAAGTGCCAAACTGAATACATGTAACACGAGGGCCAGCTTGTTGGGGTTTATTTCCTGCCCAGTTCCCACATCCAGTAAGCCCCCAAAGAAAATACACTGAAAGTCTACATTAGGTTATGGACTGATAGTCCCATTAGCTCAGGCTTCTTATTAGCTCTGGTAACTTATACTAGCCTATTATTCTAGTATATGTTAGCCACATGGCTAGGTACCGTTTTTGGAGGGGCAGGTAACATCCTGCTTCTTCGGTTTTCTGGGCAGGACTGGGAGGAATGGGCTTCCTTCTTCCCAGAATTCTCCTGTTCTCATTGCCCCAGCTCTACTTCCTGTCTGTTTTTCCCGCCTATGCTTCCTGCCTGGCTATCAGCCAATCAGCGTTTATTTAAAACATAATCGACAGATACAGAATTATTCCACACCACTAATAAGCAACCATGGATAACTTGGAGTAGAAAAGGTGATCTTCCTCAAGAAAAGCACACCAACTCATTGTGCAATTCCATATAGTCAGCTCTGAAAACATACATACAAGTAATATTTTATAGACTAAACAGGTTATACATAGGAATATGCATGTGTGTAAATATACGTATATATAAGCATATGCATGTAGTAATTTATGCAGGAAAAAAGAGGTCATTAATTTGATGGAGAGAGTGGAGGGGTTTGTGGGAGAATTTGGAGAAAAGGAATGAAAAAAATATTTATTTCCAGAACCAAAAATACTTAAAATGTATTTTTTTGCAAAAAAATAATTATTTATAAAAATAAAAATCAGTATTTAAGGCCATGAAAGATGGGTCAGCTGGTAAAAATTCTTGCTGCTAACTTAGTCTACTTGAGTTTAAACCCTGGATACATGTGGTGGAAGGGAAAAATGCCTACTTTAAGTAACACTTTGACCTCCACACATGAAACAAAAAAATTGTGTGTGTGCCAATGCACACATAAAGAAAGAAATGTATAATTTTAAAATTAAATAATTATGTTTATCAAATTGTGTTGGTGTGTGTGCATACAATATGCAATAAGTCTTTTACTGATACACTAAAATTGATTTTCTTTGGTTGGTTGGTCTCTCCTCTCTCTCTCTCTTTCTTCCTTTCCGTTTTTCTTTATTTAAACAGGGTGTTATATATTACAGGCTGAGCTGGAAATTGCATTGTAGCAAGAATGATCTTGAATTCCTGATCCTTGTGCTCCCAGCACTTTAATGCGCTAGCATTAGAATTTTTGTCCACACCTTCCGTTTATGCAGTGTTATTAATAAAACTCAGATTTCTATGCATGCTAAGCAAGAAATAGACCAATTATACATTGGCATCTCACTGTGTATACTAATCACATTTAAGGCTATAAACTATTCCCAGCCATGAATGCCAAGCACAAAATATATTCAATAGTATTTTGTAGGTTTTGCTCTGCTATAGCTTTGCTTGGGATTTTTTTGGTCTTGCTGGTCTTTTGCTTGTTTATTTTGATTTTGGATTTTGGATTTTTATGGATTCTGCATGTTTTTGTGTTAATTCTTTTTTAAAATTTTTTTATTCATTTGATTTTTGTTTTAAAAATAGAAAAAAGAAATGGTGAGTAGACATTTGAGGAAAATCTAGTAGGACTTTGGGAAGAGAAAATTCTGATCAGAATATAATGGATTAACAATTTATTTTGTGAATCTTTATGGTATACTCATAATTTTGCATACTTTACAGTAACACAAATATGCTTACACATATTTTAGAATTTTTCATTTGTGTTATTGTATGAGTGTGTTTTTTGCATGGATGTATGTGTACCATATGTGTGCCTGGTTAACACAGAGTTCTTTTTTTAATTTATTCTTTGTCTTTCACATCATGCACCCTGATTTCACCCATCTCACATCTGCCTTCTGCCCTATAATCTACCCCTTCATAAAACAAAATAAAATTTAGATAAAAAAAGATGAAGATGAAGAAAAGGAAAATCTCATTATGGAAACTGCAGTGTGACACAGTAAGTCATGCAGTACACCCCTTTATCCGTCCATCTTTACATGCATCTTCATTGCAAAGAATCGTTTGGTTCAAGACCCCTGGTCTCTGCTCCCCTATCAACACTGGGCCATCACTGATACTCTTCCTGACATCCTGCTACCCTGTGTCATGGAGATCCTGTAGCCCTCAGTTTGCAGGACTGCCTCCACACCACCTGTGCTCCAGCAAATCACTGACAGGATGGATATTGGAAGGGGCCTGGTTCTGGGCTTGGGCAGTTGAGGGTTTGTCAGCCTGCCAGCTCTCCCTTGTCTTCACCACCAGGGTTAGTTCTCCAGTATTGCCCTGGCTAGTTCTCCCACTTTCACACCCTCAGGGTAGGTTCTCCCTCAGGGCCAGCTGTACTGTGGTGACCAGTTGAGGTGTAGGAGCCACTCTCTGGAACACTGCAGCTGATGACTGATACATGGCAGAACCAGCTGTCCCACTCTTATGACCTCAGGGCCAGCTCTTCTATCTGAGGTGAGAGGGAGACTGTTGGGGGGAGGTCTTTGAGACTGTCTCTCCCCTGCCCATGCCACCACATGACTGATGAGTAAGGGTGACAGCTCTTACTTGCTCACAACTTAGGAGTTGGCTCACCCACACCTCGGCCAACAGGATTGACTCTATTGTCACACTGAGTTTTTAAGAGGCATCAGATTCTCTGGAGATGGGGTTACAGATTGTTGTGAGCCACCACTTAAGTGCTGAAAACCAACGCTAGGACCTCTATAAGAGACACACATACTCTTAACTATCAAGCGATCTCTCCAGGCTGAGTAACTTTACACTCTGGATTCTTGTTAAAAATACACAAAATTGGGGGATATTACAACCAAATGATGCAAAACCTGAGAGAAGAATTCATCATTTTGCAAGGAAAATTGGCCAATTCCTACAGCTAGTAGTACTCTAAGTATTGGATTACAATTTTTAGAACACAGAGAATCCACTGAAAATAATAAAAGAACATATTTTTTTAAAGGATCCATGTTCAAATATAGGAATTTAGATGTAATTTTTAAGAATGATACTTAAGTCTAAAAGATTATACCTTTTGATTTAGGTTCCCTCATTAAATTAACCTCAAAACAGCCTAGAGTGCAGTTAACTGACATAGGAAATATTAAATTATAGTTATTTTTCAAAGCAAATTGTATGGATAATAGTAGAAGGTGATTCTTTTGGGGGTCTCCTTTCTTTTTTGATTGAAACTAAGAAATAATATTTAGTCATATCCATGGCAACCTATGGAATCTTGATTTCTCATCCATCTAACAAGCGATTCTACATTTGTAAATTGCAGTATAGTTAAAAAACGTTTTTAAGAAATGAATTTAAAATTATTATATATTCTTATCTGTGCTTTTCTGTAATTTAACAATCCTTCTACTTCCCAAAACTGAAACCTATCAAACCAAAATAACAGGGCAAATAAAATTATTAGTCATGAATGAGCTATCATAATTTAACTATTAAAAACCAATCTTTGCTAAAATTTTCCATGAAGTCAACTAAACAAAAGAAAAATACTAAAACTAAAATAATAATAAATAATGTTGAGTGCCCCAAACATCTACTATCTCATAAAATACGAACAATTACAAAACATGGGAAGACTATAGTAAGTTTGGCTAAGAAGTGTGGAATGACACATCAGGGCATTTTCATTGGTTAGGGTGTTTCCTTCTACAACCAGCTTCTTTTACTCCTCTAGTCGACACAAATTCCTTTTTTAAAGATCCAGTTTCTGTTTCCCCCTATGTCCTTTACTCCCAGGCCTTCCCCAGACTTGCTCCTATTCTCAATCCACTCCTCCTCCTTTCTATTTAGAAATGGATGTCTCTCTTGAGTATCAACAAAACAGGACATATAAAGTTGCACCATGACTAAGCATTGTTGTACTTTTGCTGCAGGTGGAGAGAAGACACGAGATGCAAATGAACCCACGCAGGAGTTTATTAGAAAAGATAATGGGCCTGAGGAAAACGTGAGGGAAGAGGAAGAAGAGAGGGGGGAGATGGCACATCTGGCTTTTAAAGGCTGCCATGCACATGCGCACAGGGGTGGGGGTAGCCACGCATGCGCGCACTTAGGTCATGCCCCCAAGAGGCTGCCTTTGGGACCCAGGAGTGAAGCCTTACCGGTGGCTAGCTGATTACATTTCACCCTTTGGTTTATTATAAAAATTTGGGGGGTTGAAGATCTTAATCGGTGGAAATGGGGCATCGCAAGGTCTCTCATGACTGCTTCAAGCTGACTTTGTGGGCACCAAGGAGTTGGGGTGTTTGGCCACATCCTGGGGTGGCTGATTATGGCTGTATTTTCTGGGCTCTGAGAAGCTGAGTTGGCTGGCATCTTGGACCTCACAAGATGCTGGAAAGACAAAAATTATGTTTGGGAGGAAAAAAAAATTTTTAGGTCTTAGTGATTAATAGAGGAGAGTCCCCAGATGGAAGATAGAGAGGGGAGGGGGCTTAGGGGTTTCTGATACCAAGAATGTCAAAAAAAGAATTAAATGATACTTATTTTGGGTGAATCTGGTCCATTTAGGTAGATCAAATTGCCTTCCTGGAGCTTATATAAGAAATGCTTGAAAAGAAATAAGTTTTTTTGTATTATGGCATTACCTTAGCTTCCAGGAGACACTGCTGCAGTCAGTGATATGTGTTATGTTAAAGTTTGTTTTGTAAGTTTGGAGTTTGAGGCTACAAACTCATTATTGTTTCTTACCGCCTGGGCTTCTGACAGTCCTTGTACCGCCAGCTCTGTAATAGCAGCTGAGTGGTCCACTGGAAATTAAGCATGATATTGTAAGTATATCAGAGATAGAAGAGAAGGGAGAGCACACCAGAGTTGAGTAAGGATGAGACCTTTATTTTCCTGGAACTGGAGAAAGAGTGGCTGATCCTAGTGTCCATTGGAACTTAAGGGAACAGGGCCCTGTCTGAGTTACTGTATATTAGGGGGTGTCTTGAGCTGGAGGGGTAAAGGGTTTAAGATGCATCAGATGAACTCCTTCGAGCTTGGCAGCTGTAGGAGTTGTAAGAATTACTTTAAGGGGTCCCTGCCATTTAGGGAAAAGGGGTGAGGAACGTTGGTTTGGGGGAGAAAATAATACCTGATCCCCTATTTTAATCGACGGTAGGCATGAGTTAGCACATGGTTGAGGTAATGAGTGGTTGGTGAAATCCCATAATAGGGAGCATAGATGAGATAACAGGGGAGTAAGCAGGTGATCAGGAAGGGGAGAGGTTTCAGGTGAGAGGCCTGGGGTTAAAACTGGTTGCCCATACATGAGTTCAAAGGGCGAGATGAAAAGGGGGCTTTTGGGGAGAGCCCTAAGCCTGAGGATGGCCAGAGGCAAAAGTTTTACCCAGTCAAGGTGAAGTTCCTGTGACATTTTAACAAGAACATATTTTAGGGAATGGTTAGCTCGTTCTACTTTTCCTGAAGATTGAGGGTGGTATGGGATATGAAAATGCCAAGGGATGTTAAGAGCCTTAGATAAGTTTTGGAAAATCTGAGAAGTGAACTCAGGGCCATTATCTGACTGAAGAGAGGTTGGGATTCCAAACTGGGGGATGATTTCTCAGAGAAGAACATCAGAAACTGTCTGGGCACTCTTATTAGTGGTGAGAAACGTCTCAATCCACCCAGACATTGTATCCACCAAAACCAGAAGATATTTAACTCTTTTGACTGTGGGCATGTGGGTAAAATCTAGCTGCCAGTCAGTTCCTGGAAGGGAATCCATGGCCTGTTGGGTTTGGAAAGGAAAACTATGGTATTTGGTCTTGGGATCAGACTTTTGACAGATTTGACAAGAGGCTGTGATAGCTTTTAGGAACTTTAAGTCCTCAGGGGTGGGTTGGAGGTGAGCCCTAACAAAATGAAGCAGAGCTTTGTTATTAGGATGAAAGAGTTGATGTAGGTGGGACAGAATTTGCTGGGTGTCTGCAAGAGTGTGGGCTGTACTGTATGAACCCCTTGAGGTGACCGAGGTAGGTTTGGGCCTTGGAATGCTGCTGTTTTAGCTGCTCAGTCAGCCCAATTATTTCCCTTGGAAATAATGGAACTGTCAGTCTGATGAGACCAACAGTGAATAATTCCTATAGCTTTGGGGAGATGGGAGGCTTTTAACATGTCCATAATGTAACCTGAGTTAGTTATGGATCCTCCTTTCATTGTAAGAAGCCCACACTCCTTCCAGATAGCTGCATGGGACAGGAGGATATGAAAGGCATATTTGGAGTATGTGTAAACATTTAAAGATTGTCCTTTCGCTAACTGGAAGGCACGGGTAAGACCGATCAAATCAGCCTGCTGATTAGTAGTATGGGCAGGGAGTGCCTGTGCCTCCACTATCTCAGTATCTGATACTATAGCATAGCCTGCTCTATGGGGCCCATCACATAAAAAGGAGCTGCCATCTGTGTACCAGGTATAAGTGGCCTGGGACAGTTTGCCCTCCTGTATATGTGAGGGGCGGGGCAGTAGATCCTCTAAGATCTCTATGCAGGAGTGAGATGGGGAATCATTAACATTAGGTTGAGGTAGGAGATTTGAGATATTAAGAGGTGGGCAGCATTGGAAGGTGAGTGTGGCATCCTCTACTAGTGTCACCTTGAGAGAAAGAACTCGGGAAGGGGGTAAGGTTTGTAAGCCTTTGTAAATTAAGAGGTGGGACAGATTATGGTGGGAAAAGACAGTGATAGGTGACCCAAAGGTTAGTTTTTTGACTCATGAATAAGAAGCTTAGCAGCTGCTAAGGCACATATGCAGGGTGCCCATCCCTGAGTGGTAAGGTCCATCTTCTTTGACAGGTATGCTACAGGTGCAAAAGAAGGCCCAAGGGCATATCCTTCCTTCTCTACTACATAAAGAGAAAAGGGTGAGGCAAATCCGGAAGATGAAAAGCTGGAGCCTGGATGAGGGCTTGCTGGAGTCTCTGGAAGGGTTTAGTAACAGGATGGAGAAGGGGCTCATGCAGAGAGCCAAGAGCTGCCTCATATAAGGGGCAGGTGAGGAGAGAAAAAGAGGGGATCCAGGAAAGCAGGAAGCCAGCTACTCCCAGGAATGATAAAACCTCCTCTTTGGTGGAAGGAACTGCAATAGACTGAATTATTTTTTTCTGTCTAGAGTAATAGCCTTTTGTGTTGGGGTTATAGTTAATCCCAAATAAATGACCTGAGGGGTAGACAGTTGGACCTTAGAAGGTGAGACTCTATAGCCCTTTTTGGACAGGAAATTTAAAAGAGCAGAGGTATCAGTTTTGCTGATCTCCAACAATGGGATGCAAAGTAAAATGCCATCCACATATTGTATGAGTTTAGATTTAGGGAGAGACAGTAAGAACAGGTCAGAAACTAAAGCCTGACCAAACAGGTGTGGGATGTCCCAGAATCCCTAGGAAAGGACAGTCCAGGGTATATGGAAAAGTGAATATCAGGATCAGTCCAGGTGAAGGCAAAGATGTTTTGAGATTGGGGGCTGAGAGGAATAGAGAAAAAAGCATCCTTGAGGTCTAGAACTGAGAAGTGGGAGGTTCCTAGAGGGATATTGGATAGGAGGATGAGAGGATTAGGAACTACAGGATGGAGAGGGACCACTGCAGAGTTAATGAGCCAGATGATAGGTTCCGTTAGATTTTTTAACAGCAAGTATAGGGTGTTAAATGGAGAAGAAGTGGGGCATGTAACTTTTTTCTTAAAAGATCAGAAATAATAGGCTTAAGTCCCTTAAGGCTCTGGAGAGAGAGACAGGGTACTGAGCTTGGGTAATGTACTTAGTCGGATCTTGTAATTGGATAACAATGAGGGAATGGTGTTTAGCAACGGAGGGGTTTTGGGTGTCCCAGACTTGGGGATCTACCTGGGGGGCTGGTAGAGGAAAAGACACATTAGGGTTGGGAGGTTGAGAGGCTAGGAGAAGGAGGAATGGAGCTGCTGGAGAATCTGGGGTAAGGTTAGTGGGAGCAAAGGAAATGGAGGCTCCGACCTTTGTTAAAAAAATCCCTTTCCATGAGAGACACTGGGCAGGTTGGCATGACTAAAAATGAATGAGTGAGATAAATGTCCCTAAACACACAGTTAAGTGGTGGGGTCTGCTGAGGTAGATAAGGCTGTCCCCCTACCCCGACAATAGGGAATCTAGAAGGAGAAGTAGGCCCCCAGAATTCCCTCAGCATCAAGTATGTGGCTCTGGTGTCCAAGAGAAAGGAGATGGGCTGCCCTGATACCATGATGATTACCCATGGCTCCTCATTACAGATGACGGTTGTGGTTGGGTCAAAGGAGCCTGGACAGCCTCACCCATCCATGGCCAGACCTAGAAGGTCAACTTGGGAATTTTCTGGGTCCAATGTCTCCATGCCACTATGTGCATGAGGACAGTCCACTGACCAATGACCTTCCCTATGACACTTTGGACAAGGTCTCCTAGGACTAAGATGAGGATTAGGGCATCCCCTGGCCCAGTGGCTAGCTTTACCACATTTGAAACATGGACCTGGTAGTTATTGAGCCCTGGGGGGGGCGGAGAAGCAGCACGGACAGCACGGATCGGGCAGTCCGTCACCTCAGCCAGTTGGGAGGCCGTGGTTAACATGTGACAGTGATTACGGGCTTTGTCATTTCTCACATGGTACACCTTAAAAGCCACCTCTAGGACTTCTGCCTGCGGGGTCAAGGGGCCTTTCTCCAAATGTCTAAGCTTAGCCCTAATGTCAGAGTAGCACTGATTGAAAAAATGAGTCATTAGTAACTGTCTGCCTTCCGTGGTCTCTGGATCTAAGTTAGTATACTGTAATAGAGCTTTTGTGAGGCGTTCCAAAAATGCGGGAGGATTTTCCTTCGTATCCTGAATAATTTCTGAGAGCTTAGTATAGTTTACCAATTTTAGGGCAGCCTTGTGGAGACCTGCTAGGAGGCAAGTTAAAAACCTGTCCCTAACTAACATCCTACCCAGAGAACTATAATCCCAGTGTGGCTCTTGGTCTGGGACCGCCTCTTCTCCAGGAGGGTGGGAGGCAAGATTTTGATGGGTCTTGTCTGCATGTATTCTGGCCTGTTCCCAAAGTCGCCTGCACTCTTCAGGAAGTAGATTATTAGACAAGATCATATAGATGTCATGAAAGGTGAGGTTATAGGATTGAGTAAGATAATGGAATTGTTCTATGAAAGTGGTAGAATTGGACATATAAGAACCCAGTAACTTTTCTATATGGGAAGGCTCTGAGAATGAAAAAGAAACATGCACCCTAATCAATCCATCCATGCCAGCCACCTCTTGCAATGGGAGAACTGTAGTGGGCCTGGATTGGTTAGGGTTAAGTTCCATGGAGTTGTGCAAACGAGTGAGAGGAGAGGTAAAGGTGGGTGCCAGAGCGGGGTGGCTGCTGCGGCCAGGCACCGGAGAGGAAGAATGACTTAGTGGGGCTGTTGGAGCATGTAGGGAGGGGAGAGAGGGAGCTGTAGAGTGACGGGCGGGAGATGGAGAGGTAGCTGCAGAAGCTGAAGAGGTAGGGGTGAGAGCTAGGGTCGAAGGGGCTGAAGTAGAAACTGAGGGAATGGGGGTAGCTTCCCACTGAGGTCAAAAAGGTGGAGGTTCATTAGCTGGATCCACAGCGAAAATGGGGGGTTCTTGAGGAGCAGATGGCATAGCCAGAAACATGTGAGCAGGTGAACAGTTTGCAAGGACAGAGGGTTTAGACCTAGAGCTTAAGTAGGAAAAGGCGTGGATATAGGGAATCTCCTTCCATCTGCCTGTGCACTGGCAATAATTAGACAATTCCTGTAAAATATTGGGGTTAAAGGTGCCGTTAGGTGGCCATTTTTGGTTGTTATCTAAATTGTAACGAGGATATTTTTTTGAGCAAAGGCGAATAAGTGTGGAAGTCTGTAGGTAGGGCATTAAGGCCTGGGGTTTTAGGGCCTCTACAAGACACCCCAGGGGGGAGGCTGGATTGGTAGGCTTGGAAGGTTTGCTTCCCATGGTCAAAGCCATGTAAACCCGCAAAAACAGCGACACCCAAGGCTCCACAGAAGATGTCTCTTGACTGTAGGGTGGGGTGTAAATCGGCGTGACCTTCACAAGACTCGTGTGGGTAACCCCTTAAGCCACGAGTGGGAAGGTAAGGCCTAGCTGGATCAAGCTGGTGACCCGAACCCAGAGAGGCCAGAGGCTGCTCCGAGCAGCTGCAGCAAAGAAAAAGGAGGGAAAAAGAAATGAAATAAAGAAAAAAGGCTGAGGGACCCTGGGCCCCCAGTCATGGATGGGTTGGCCCTGGGCCGTCCCAAACACAAGTTTAACCAAGAAAAGCAAACCAGAGATGAATGCCAGTGAAGGGAACAACCATAACCTTGAAGACCATGGTTGGGGGCAGTCCCCCCGTCTCTAAGAACTTCGAGGGTTGCTGGGAGCTCAACAGTCAATTCCTTAGGTTCAGAGAAATGGTTAAGCTGGCTGGAATGGGAACACTCACCATTGGAAGCCAGTGTTGTTCTCAGAGGCCACACTCAGGCAGATGGAACACATGGGTTGTTCTTGAAAAAATCCCCGGTTGCGATTCCGGTCCCAGGATTCTGGTCCAGAAGTCCTGGCCCCAGGGCAGGGGCCTGGGGCTGGAGAAGCCCCAGGAGAGGGGCCTGGGACAGGAAAATATCCGAGTCATGGCACCAATGTTGTATTTGTGCTGCAGGTTGAGAGAAGACACGAGAAGCAAACGAACCCATGCAGGAGTTTATTAGAAAAGACATGCTCACGGGCCCGAGGAAAAGGTGAGGGAAGAGGAAGAAGAGAGGGGGGAGATGGCACATCTGGCTTTTAAAGGCTGCCTTGCACATGTGCACAGGGGTGGGTTGCATGAGTATGTCAGATGCTAGTGACACAGATGGCAGGCGACCCATGCCTTGCACATGCACAGGGGTGGGGGTAGCCACACATGCGTGCACACGGGTCACGCCCCCAAGAGGCTGCCTTTGGGACCCAGGAGTGCAGCCTTACAGGTGGCTAGATGATTACAAGCATCCCCCCCATATATGAAAGCTACACTACATGATCCAGTATGAGAAGTCGGGTCCCAAAAGCCAGTACAAGGGATAGCCCCTATTCCCACTTTTAGGAGTCCCACAAGAGGACCAAGCTACACAACTGTAACATATATGCAGAGTGCCTTGGCCAGTCCCATGCAGGTTCCCTGGTTGTCAGTTCAGTCTCTGTGAGCCCCTATGAGCTCACATTAGTTGATTCTGTGGGTTTTCTTGTGGTATTCTTGACTCCTTTGGGTTCTACAGTACTTTCTTCCCCTTTTCTGCAGGATTCCCTGAGTTCTGCTGTTGTAAGGAGAATGGGCTGTGTTCCGCTAACCAGCTCCAGGCTGCGGGCCTGCTTTTGGTCCTGGCTAGCTTATACCTGAAATAATTTCACAGAAACTGTATTCATTGACATACTGCCTGGCCCATTAGCTCTAGCCTCTTATTGGCTAACTCTCACATATTGATTTAGCCCATTTCTAATAATCTGTGTCTCACCACGAGTCATGGCTTACTGGGAAAGATTCATCATGTCTGACCTGGCAGGCTTCATGGCAGGCAGCTCTCTGTCTCTGTCTCCTTCCCAACATTCTGTTCTCTTTTCCCCGCCTATCTAAGTCCTGCCCTATCAAAAGGCCAAGGCAGTTTTTTTATTCACCAATGAAAACAATACAAATGCAGAAGCACCTCCTACACCATTCTGCCTAATGTATGGCTGTGAGTCTGCCTCTGTTTCCATTAGTTTCTATATAAAGCCTCTCTAATGACAATTGTACTTGGCACCAACTTTTGAGTCTGGAAGAATATAATTAGGCATCATTGCATTGGCATTTTTCTCTTACAGTAGTGTTTGGTTCTATTCTAAGTCTCTGGGTCATCCTGCCTATAGTTCTTGGTGCTGAGGGCAGTGACAGTGGTGGGCCTATTCTCCAGGCATGAGTTTTAGGCTTGACCAGTTACTGCTTGGCCACTCCGAATATCTCTAGGTCACCCTTATCCCAGAACATCCCATAGGCAGGACAGACTGCAGGTCAAAGGTTATGTGGTTGGGTTGGTGTTCCACTCCCTCTACTTGAAAGCTTGCCTGAACACAGGAGATGGTCTGTTCAGATGACATATCTGTTATTGCTAGGATTCTTAGCTGAAACCATCCTTATAGATTCCTGGGAGATGCTCTTATGCCATGTGACCCTGAAGTACCTCCCCTTTCCAGTAATCCAAGCAAGGACACTCAGATCTCCCTGGGAAAGGGAAATAGGAGAGATTTTATGAGTATATTGAGGGCAGGTAGGAATGGGAACATGAGTGATCAGGTTGGGGGGAGCTATGGAAGGGGGAGAATACTGAAACACATTACATTTTTTAGTATAATGATAATATATAATAATTCTATTATATTCCATATAAACATAGTGTAAGACACAGAAAGGGGGGCATTATCATGCCTAGATCATGAGAGTAATTAATATTAATATGACCCTGGTATTTCTTACTTAATGGATTTACCAACTGTTTGTATCCCCTAAAGACTCCTCTGTGGCCCTATCAACGTTGTATTAATCAGCTTCTAAGAAAACATTCCCTGAACGATGGGGCACATAACAACATTAGATTTCTGAATGACCAGTGATTATACTTGGTCAACAGGGAGGACTGTAAACTGAACCTCATAGACAAAAAATGGGGGAAAAAACCAGACCACAACTAAAGGCTCTTAGAGTTAGGCTGACTCGTTAGGACACTGCAGTTTTGAATTACTAATTGCAATATTTAGAATGCTAAAGATTCAGAATCAAATTATCTTGTACTTTTAGTACCTTTAGTAGCTATTTATTGCCCAATTCCATCTCACTAAACATCCTTTAAATCTGTAAGTAAAGCAGATTTGGAATTTATTCACAGTCTCCAAACTAAAACATACCCCAAAGCCAATATATACTATCAACAAATATTGTCTAAAACTATGGCAGAGTTTTTCCCATTTTCTAGACTCACTCGCTTGACTTTCCTCAAAACATACTTGTAAAATTCAAATTTTCTATGAGTTTTGGTAACAATGCAGTTATTCAAGTCTATGTAACTACTTACATGTTGGAACATGTATTTAAGTAATCCTAAATCTGTGTTCACAGCTGCTGTCATTCATGTTTGGATCCAAGTAAATTACCTCTTATTTCCTTTTGAGTAAACTATTTGTCTACAACAATACATATGTACCCATACATTCTACTCAACTGTGTTCAATGAAACTTAAATTTTTTGTTTTTTATTGAAAAAATTCTTTTCTCATACAATATGCCCTGATCATAGCTTCCCCTCCCTCTACTTCTCCCAGTTCTACCCCACCTCTCTTCCTCTCCAAATCTACTTGTTTTCTGTCTGTCATTAGAAAATACAGGCTCCTATGAGAAAAACCAAACATGGCAAAAATAAAATATAACAATATGAAGAAAAACTTTCATAATGAAGCTTGACTTGGCAACACAACAGTAGAAAAAGAGTCCCAAAAGCAGGCAAAGAAGTCGGAGACCCACTTCTTCTCACATTCAGGGTTACCAATAAAAATACTAAGCTAATAGCTATAATGTATACAAAGATGATCTGAAATACACCCATGTCAGCCCTATGCTTGCTGCTTCATTCTCTGTGAGCTCATATGCCCCATTCTGAGCTCATTCAGAGGGCCTTTGATGTGGGATTGCCTTTTGTATGCTGTGAACATGTTTTATTACCATTGGTTAATAAAGAAGCTGCTTTGACCTATGGCAGGGCAGAATATATCTAAGCAGAGATGGAGGAGGAAAGAAA